>JAPYZT010002572.1:0-15079 GCA_030522965.1 Tryphoninae sp. A BG-2022a
AAAAAAAAAATTTATCCCGGACATCGTCCGCCGTTAAAAAGGTATTGTAATAATAAAAAGTATCGACGTTTGTAATTACTTGTTTTTTTTTGTTTTCAAACTCCCCATACCTCCCTCCCAACGGCGTGACAATATATATATATATATATATATATATATATATATATATATATATATGTAAAAATGCTGAATCGGAAGTACGTGATGACTCCAGGTGTGCATTCCTCACTGCGGTACATATTCTACGAAAACACTCGTTTCAGTTTTGTTTTGATATAAACAAGATATACCATAGGTACGTGACGGATGCAGGTATGCATTCCTTGCGATGATGAGACGTATACGTTTGCAAAAATATCATGAGAAATCTCATCAGAGCCCAGCAGTAAAGGGTGTGCAGGGGGTAGTGCGCGGAGGTGCTGAAAACGCTCATCACTCAATAGAACTCACAGTCAGTTCTTATTCCACAGCGGGACAGATAACAATTAAAAAATAAATATGTGCGCGTATTACGAACCCGTGGTGCTACCAAAAAATTCGTGTACGAAATCATCGATTTTTATTCGTTCGGCGAAATTTATTTACGAACGCCGTTAATGTCAACGGCATACGCAGAACTCCGCGAGCGTCTTAATTATTATTATAATTTCGAGCTACGCGGTATAGTAATAAACAGTGATAGGGTGAAAAGCGGCATGCGGTGTGTTGTCCGCATAGGCCGTAGTGTATACCCCACCGACATACGTCATACGTCGTCCGATGGCTGCTGCGGTGTATGGTTAATAGACGAGCGTTTCTACGAGTTTGTGGAGGGTGTCAATATTTATATTGCCCCTCTGTGATTTAAAGCACCTCCACCACTATCAGCCATGTGCGGCATAAAAGGCTTTTCCGGGAGTGAAGATGTGGCCGATAGACTCGATATGCTCTGCTTTCTCGCGAATTTAAAACTGACGGCAACAGCTGTCAGCCGGGAGGGTGAGGGTGCGATTGAACTTATAGATGAAGAAGGTGTAAACGTGACGGAGCATTTTGGGCCCGTCGATCTTTTTGACAGGCCGTGTGTGTGTGTGTGTGTGTGTGTGTGTCACGAGAGGGGCCGAAAAGCGGAGTGGACCGAGATAACACACCCTCACCAGTTAAAAACTCAGCAATAAAAAAGGTAAGAGTAAACATAAGTAGTAATACCCTAAAACAGCGCGCCACTATGCCGACACCCTCCATCCCCCCCCCCTCCCCCCCGCGCACCTCTTCCCCCGCATCCACGGCTGCTCGAGCTCACGGCGAACTCAGCGACCGCGGAGTGGAGGAAAAGGAGTGGGGATAGGAGTGGGCGTCGCCATAGTGGCCACAGTACTACTTTGGTATATCCAATATATTATGAAATGTATTCGGTTGCATTTTTTGTACATTTCATAATATATTGGATATACCAACGATATAGTAAAAATATATAACAAAATGGGTAATTTTAAGCGCACGGAGGATGTAGTTATATATGTATCTGGAATTCATATTGTATTATTATTATTATTGCGGGCTATTTATTTATTGCAGATTGACCCAAACAAGTTCGTCCGAAAATCCGCAGCGATAGCATGTCGACGTTTCACTGAAACGCATAGCTACGATAAAGTCGCCGAATTGCTAAGCATGATCCATTCATGTTTTTGCCTAAATACCAAAAAGATTGTGGCTAAGGTCACAGATAATGGATCGAATTTTGTGAAGGCTTTTGGAGAATTTGGAGTCCTGGTAATAACGCAGGACGTATCGGAAGATAGAACTGACCAAGAAGATGAAGACGCTCTAACAGAAACAGACACGAATATTGCTGTATACGACGAAGAGTTAGAAATTCGTCTTCCACGACATCTTCGCTGCGCCAGTCATACTATGAACTTGGTAGCAACAACGGACGTAATTAAAACAATTAAACAGACACGTGCCCTCCGCAAACAGCATGATCACACCATGGTTCGATGCAATATGCTCTGGAAGATGTTGCGGTCACCAAAACAACGAGAGAGCATGACGAAGACCATGGGGAAAGCATTGTCTCGGCCAGTTGTGACACGCTGTATTCCTCATTGGAGCAAATTGCGAGCCTCCGAGGTCAAATAAATAATCTTAACACCGTGATCGACAATAAGATACCTCTGACGGAATCGGATTATGCGTATATTGAGGAATATCTTGTATGTTTACGGCCCATCTCTGAAACCATCGATAAGTTGCAGGGAGAAACATATTGTTTCTATGGTTTTGACCATTAGCTTAATTTCGTTTCGGCGGCGACACTGCAAATTGTTGGAGGAGAATGATTTATCTTATTGTAAACCAATTCTCAAGGGCGTTATTGAAAGTATTAATACTAGATTTTCTGATTTTGTTTACAATCGCGGGCAATGGAGGAGATGCTGCTATTGCAGCTGTTCTTCTTCCACAATTTAAAACCAAATAGACAGGAGGTTTAGATAACGTTGTTCAACAATTAGTTCGACAGGGGGTAATGGAGGCTGCGAAAAGCTTAACGAAGTCAGCGAACCCTACCCAAAACAACGTACCTTAGCCAGTGGACGACTTTTTTAATTTTGGCAATGATACGAATATTTCCGACGACAATAACGTTGTATTTGAATCGTCGGATGCCGAAATAGAAGTTTTACGTTACCTGAAAGAACCATGTACCGATGTAACACACCACTTCCATCATCTGTGCCAGTGGAATGCTTATTTTCTTATGCAACGATAATTAATTTGCCACAATATCATAGATTAAATAATGAAAACTTTGAGCAACGCGTACTAGCAGTCTGTAACGCAAGCAAAGTTCGTCAAATTGCCCAGTATGAATTTTGTATTTAAAGTTACAGAGATGTGCGAAATCTGCATTGGCCAATACTCGTTGATCGATAAATGTTTACCGAATATGTTCATTTATACCTAATTTATTCCAGGTTTCAATGGAATAAACATAAACATGTTCTCTGTGCATTTTTCAAGATTATTTAATTTGATGATTATTTAATATCCATCTGATATGTATTCGAATATGCCCATCTCTTATCCCAGATTTTAATAGAATAAACACGTTTTCTGCCAATTTTTCAAGATTATTCAACTTCATGATATTTGAATACGGAGTGAATACTCAAACGAATTGGATTTATTACGTATATTTAAATGAATACTGAATTCAGTTTGATGCATTATTCATTTTTCAACGAATACTGAATCTAGTAGAATTCGTTATTCATTTTCGAAACGAATACTAAATCCAGTGGAATTCAGTATTCATTTTCGGAACGAGTGCTGGAAAGACGGAGATTCATTATTCATTTTCGGAACGAATTTTGAATAAGTTTCTTGAATATTCATGAATAAAAAAAGATTCGAATAGGCCCAAATCTGATATATAGTGTGTATTTTATCGTGTGCACAGAGGCAAAAAGCGCTTTCAGCCGTTGAACAGAGGTTTTTCACGTCGCCCCAGAGTTAGAAACTCGTACACAACAATAGCGATACCACCGTGCATTAAATAATATTGATATTGGTCAATCTCATGTACGCCGCCTCCGTTTGCAGGTACATCGATATTTGCTGCTCTCGTAAAATCAATAGCCTCATTTTTCTGCAACGATCCGTTAATCTGACTAATACGCTGCCATCTAGTATGTAGTTCCTCCGATCGCATTTCTCCCCGCTGGGCATATGCGCGTGCTCGTAACCAGCGAGTGCGGTAAGCATAAATTATCAAAATTACGGATGGACAATATCGATTTTTTCGTGACAGTGGCAGAAAAGGTTTAACTCACGTTAAACCTTTTTTGCCACGACCCTCGACTCCTCTCACTATACAGGTTTTTATATCGCACACGTCACCGATATTCAGAGATGTTGCAACCTGAGCAACGCTGGTTATCAATTGCCAGACATCTTCAAATGTATAATCTCTGGTTGGTCGGATTGACAGCCATACTGGCCCTTGTGCTAAACTATCAGCTGTAAATGATCTTCTTACATATTCACCACCGGCGTAAGTACTGGTGATATGCGTTAGAAGATCGCGGAATGCTCCACCGAGCGAGTCTATTACAGAGAAGCCTGCCTAGGGTGATCTGATTCGCAACGTAGTTTCGCGTCCTTGAAGCTTTGAACGTTTAAAATAACGCGTGGAATGCTTGATGATTTCGAAACGGTTTCCGGGTGGCTGAACATCCCTGAATGGTTCTGTATGAGCAAGAGTATGCCCCTTCCCTGCGCCAAACTGCATCTCTGAAAATAAATATATGTGATTATCTTTGCAGTGTTAACGCATGCATACATTTATTCAAATCTATTATCATAATTATTATTGGTACCTTTTATATAATAGAATTTGACTATTCATCAAACAATAATCCCCGGGTTGAATAACCTACGGTAGATTAACCGTTTCGTTTATTTCCTCACTAGAATAACCACCTTTTTTTAGATATAAGAACCACTCATGTTTACCAGAGTCGGTATCATCCAAGAGATGTTGATACCAATCATCAATTAACGGCACTGGTTCTTCATCGCTGTCCATTATATTACCCTCAATTGCGTATTCCCATAGCTGATTTTCATACTGTTGAACAATCCTATTTTCTCCTTCCTCTTCTTGCGCTGATAAAACGACGGCATTGCGGTCGTCCGAAATATTAGCGTACGCGTCGACTTTTTCTTCTTCTTCTTCTTCTTCGTGGCTGCTGTCTGTATCAATTATTACGGATCTTCCGGTGCTAAAGACGGCATTTCGATAGTCAGAAATATTAGCGTACGCGTCGACTTTTTCTTCTTCTTCTTCTTCGCTGCTGTCTGTATTGGTTATTACAGGTCTTCCGGTGCTTTTTGGCCTTTGGCATAGCCCTGAAGGACCTGCAATCGGCTCGCTTTGCTGTTCTCCATAGGTTTGTATAATACCAGCGTACCTAAAGAATAAAGTTAAGCTTGTAAAGAATAAGAATAATGTTACACACACACACACACACACACATACACACGGTAAATTTTGGCTTCCTTTTTTAAATTTTTTAATGTGCAGCGCGCACTTTCATTTGTATCAGCACTTTTAAATAAACCTAAATACTCACATTTCACGGTGTGTATGTCCAAATTTTCTACGGCGCAGACAGCGTCTACAAGAACAGCTTCTTCATCGCTCGATGCGTCCCAAATCTGCTGATAACCTATTATAGCGTTTCCACCATATTAGATCGGTTTCAAAATTTTTTATATAAATATATATATTCCACATATAACCCCATGTGGAAATCACCGAATCAGCAGCACACTTCGGCTTCACCGAAGCTATCGCCGCAACACCGCGCATGCGCTCCACGGTCAGCGCGACCTACAATGTTTTCTTAAAATGCAACTGCAGATTGGGAAGTTGACCCAATTGCGACAATCAACTTCCCAATCGACAACCGACATATTGTTCCCGGCAACCCCCACGTGCTGCTTCCCTAAGGCAACGAGGGTTCGGTCAGACAAAAGTCTCATCAGTTTCAATCAATTCCTCCGTCCTAACACATCACCCATCCGGTACCCGTGCCTTAGTGGTATGTACGCTTCACGTACTTAGAGCATCGTGAGTGTTACTGAGAGGTTCCGGAAAAACCCTGTAGATCCAATATAAGACCTTATCCGTGTCAGAGATCTTTCGTGGCGCTTCACGTCCCTCGAAATCTCTCCATACCGGGTCGATTATCTTAGCGGCATTAGGCATCGAGTTATTCTCGTGTATTTTAAAAACCTCGGGAAAAGAAATCTATTGTATTCTTAACAGTGTATGAGGAGTCCGGCAAGTCAAATCGTATTTCACACGCTTGACTTCTGCCGACTCAACAAAACCTCGGCATCGTAGTGGCCGCGCCGAACTCCTCTGTGTACACCACTACGAACGCCTTCGGTTGTATGTGTGGAATAAAGACAAACAGCGGCCATCTGCGGGTTATCTCTACGGCCTAGACGGCCATCGCGACCAACCTTCCCGACGATCCCAGCAATCCTCCGGCGTAAGCAAATCGGACACACACACACACAGAACAAGGTGAGGTGCGTTACCCCGCTTAAAAAGTGACAGAACCCACATTGTTTTCCGCATCACCCTAAGGACGGCGGGAGAAACGGCTACACGGGGTTCTGCAAGATCTTGTTGAGCTATAGAATTCAGTTCTTATTCAAGTACCGTACGAAACAGTTGCATTTTATAAATATATATTATGTATCCTCTGTGGGAAGTCGAAGCCATGCCGCCGCAGTTTGCATACACGCTTGTTGAATTTAAAGATTTCAACGAAATATACGTGCGAACGGAAACGATGGTTACGGCCTATCGGAACCTCATCGGATGTCTCCGCGCCTATTAAATAAAAAAGGGTCATGGTGAGCGCATAGCCTTAGCAGACCTTACCGAGGATATATACTGTGCTGTTATAGTGGGTATTAGTGTGTAAGGGGGTGTGATTCGCGACACGTCTTGTGACGGGTGCTGTAACGTGGCGGCCCTCGTTGACGAGGGTCGCGAAGAATTTGTAGCGGGTGAAAACATTTTTTACCTACACCCTCATTTTACATTAATACCCGTTTTAAATATAGTGTGTGGCTGTTACGAATTATATAATATAAATTACGCGCATCATGCTGACGACATGTATTTTTTTTGTCAGCGCGCGTAGTGACAGTGATGAGTGTGTACAACGACGTCATTACCGTCCAGTTTTTCGATGAACGAGGTAGAAATATGGCTCGTCTGTTTTTGGAGGCGGAGAACGGAGAAGAGGAAAAAGAAGAAGATGATGGTTATGATAGTTACGGCAGTATGTAGTGCGCGCGCGCGCGTGTGCGTGCGTGCGTGCGTGTGTGCGTGTGGGTGGGTGTGTGTGCTCGGGAACGAGGAGGGATGCGGCAGCGGGGGTGCGAAGCGACCGGTAAGTCCTAGGGTAAATTATTCAAATAAAAAACAGTGCGCCACTATGCCGACAACCTGCATCCCCCCTCCTCCACCCACGCCCTTCGCACTCCCACGACCGCGGAATGTGGAAAAAGGAGAGGGGGGAGGAGCGGGGGTCGCCATAGTGGCCGCTATACTACTTACCGATCCTTGCAAGGTGCTCAAAATTCTTTCTGGAGGAAACGTTAAAACAAATTTTAAAGGGATATCCAAAATCGTCCATTCAAATAAACTACGGATGACGCGACTATAAAAATCGCTTTGTCACGGAAGGAGAGGAATTCGGACTAGATTGAACAAGTCATCCTGATGTTCAACATGGTGTCTATCTTCCTCTCATTGTCAATAATTGTTCTGATCAAAGGAATACAAAATATAGGGGCTCTAATAGGCTATGACTGTCTAGGATCTACGCTCAACGTCACAATGCTGTCATTGAATGGGGTCAAAGAATGCGACGCACCAATGAACGAACCTGAAGTGACACCGACCTACGTACAACTGCTCCAAATATCGGAATTCTCAGACCCCGCTGTAGTTCAATGCCAAATCGAGATTTCTCGCACCATAACCCATTGCGGAATGCACTCACACAATTCACTCGATCAGAACGGATTCCAAGAATATATGCACGAATTAGACGAAACACCATGTTGTCACCTGCAGGAACCTGGAATTATTCGACTTGGGTTTGCAGCAGAATTACATGGACTTCGTCGTAATGATACAACAACGAGACGTGTGGCGCTCGCTGGATTAACAAGCGTGAGCGGTAAATACTAAGGGACACAGTACAGTGATCCGTTTGGAAGATGGAACGATGGCATCGTGCAAGCATCAGTGAAGATCTTACTCCTCAACTACCAGGCGGTAATCAACCTACAAGCGGATAAAATCGTCCTCCAAACGGGAACGCAATACTAGCTCGCAGACGGGACTTGTATTGACATCGAGGAAAACGGCGTATTTTGGAAAACAACGACATTTGATTATCAATTGTTTTTCCTCGTTTCTCACATAACTGTTACAGATCGCGACGTATACGGTGTATTTTTGGGATTATACAATGGGTTATACAGCGGAGGAATATACCGATATGATATTTTGTTACGGGATTGCCATGGGAAATGCACGTAACGTGGCACGAGTGTACGCAGAACGAGTTCCACATCGTCATCGGCTCCCAAAAGCCAAGACTATTAGGAAGTGTTATGAACGTTCAAGAGAAACAACGGAATCTGTCCTTCGAAAAAAACTACGCAAAAGGGCCATCCATCGTCACGTTTATATCCATGAAATTATTTTGCGTGAATTGGAAGACAATCCAAATAGCATTACGCGGAACTTTGCTCGTGAGCTAAATACGTCACAAACCACAGTTTGTTGTGTTTTGCATGAGAATGGGTTAAACTCATATCATTTGCAACAGGTGCAACAACTCCTTCCGCGGGACGAAATACCGCGAATGAATTTTTGTCTTTTTTATCGTTTTACTTCTTGTTAGATAATCATGGGTATACGATAATAACCCTTAATAAAACGTGCGCAGGTTTTCTCACACAATGCTGGCGAAACCCCCGATTTACTGACTACATTCTATGGACGGACGAGACGACCTTTATCCCGAACGGGATATTTAACGCGCGAAACTTCATTACATGGAGTGACAAAAGTCCGCATACCCCTCGCGAGCTCTCATTTCAGTATCGCTGGTCCATCAATGTGTGGGCAGGAGTAATCGGAAACAAAGTAGGAAATATTCTTGTAAATTAAGAAGTCTTCCGTACATTCTCCTCATAATGCATCTATTTTTCAGGTGGGTCTATATTTTCTGCCTGCACGACTAACTGGAGAGAGGTCCACGAAATTTTTAACTAACGAATTACCCGTACTATTAGAGGACATACCTTTCCGCGTGCGAGAAAACATGTTATACCAACAGGATAAGGCTCGCGCACATTTTGCACGTTGAGTGCGAGAAATTTTAGATACGCGTTTTCCGGACAGATGGATGGGTCGAGGTGGGCCAATCATTTGGCCCACCTCGAGTACGGTACTGGTACGGTTGCCAAATTTTAATGTGCTAGATTATTTTGTTTGAATCACATTAAAACTTTGGTTGAACACAGGCGTGAAGGTACCGAAAACGAAGTACTCGACGCAATTTTGTCGGCATTCAATACGTTTACGCCGGACATAGTACACCGTGCAAAGCGACAAATAACGGAAGAGTTAAACTCTGTTTATAAGCACGAGGAAGGCACTTCGAACAGTTGTTAACGCAAATTTTGAGAGTGGATTAGGTCTACTGGGGAAACCACTATAAAAAAAAATGCGCTATCTACCTCAAGGTGATGCGGAAACGATAGTAGGATAAAACCGAGATAAATGCGGCAGTGGGATAGATGCCTTATTTAAAAAAAAAACTACTTTCCCCATCTCGCGATTAAAAATTAACAGTGATAATAGGAAGTGCATACGCTCCATACCTTAGTACCCCGCAGGCTTTCGTGCGGAACGAACGTGTTTCGTTTGTGCGTGCAATCATCTCCGCAGCGAACGGGATGAATGCTTCGAAGTTTTAGAGGTAAGTTTATGCCGTTGTCTAATTTTATAAGTAGTCAGAAATTCTCGTAAAATTTTATTGTGTCAGTACACCGGTTCTGTTACGTACGAATTTCCGTAGTACCGTATTTATTTATTTATAGTCGAATGTCAGGAATTCGACTGTGGGTTCTTGTCTCGGTTTAAGCGGTGTAACGCACCTGACCTGGTTTTGTTGTCCATGTGTGTTTGTGTGAGTTCTTCGCCCTGTTGACATCAGCAGATTCCTGTGAGGGTCGGTTATGGCGGCGGCCTTGGGCGTGGAGATAGTACACACAATTATACTTAAAATCTTTATTCGAATTTCATACAGAGATGATCGTATGGTTCACACTGACGCGCTCGTACGCTACACTACGACCACGATCTCGGTGTCTTCGCTGAGTCGGCACAAGGGCGAGCGTTCGCAACGTGATACGTCTCGCTCGGCTCTACCGCTCTCGGGTTTAAATAGAAATAATGTTTGATTTGAGAATTGTACACTCGATATACTTCGACGCGTAATGCCGCTCAGGTAATTAACGCGGTACAAGAGTATTACAAGGAGCGCGAAGTGTCGCTAAGGTTAACTGACACGCAAAGAGCTCTAACTGATTAGTTCGTTAAATAGAAATAATATTTCATTTGTGAATTATACAGTCGATATACTTCGACGCGTAATGCTGCTCGGGGAATTAACGCGGTACGCAAGTATTACAAGGGGCACGAAGTGCCGTTCAGATTAACTCGCACGCAGAGTTCTAAATGATCAGTTCGGTCTTCCGCACTCAAAGTTGCACTCGCGAGACTCTCAGCACGCGAGAAGTACTTGCCCTCAGGTGTGAGCACGTCTTGACCGATGGTACGTCTGTTAAGACGAAAGTACCGATTTAGACTAATGATTAATTTGTCGATCAGAATGCTCATTACCGTGGGGCGACAGTGTTGGAAGAGTCTCACGGGGGCAACAGCAAGTGTCGGGTTGCGCTATTCGAGCTATTGCATTTATTGCATTTGGTTTTTCTGATGATTTGGATAATTGATAACTAAGTAGCGCATGGAGTTCCATGGAAGCTTCTACCGTGGGACAGTGCGTTTAGGGAATTTGATGACAAGGCTGCGCGTGCATCGATGAGTCGTTCAGCCAAGTTATTGCTAGGCTGATCGGTCCGTGACAATTCATTAAGTCTACACTTAGGTGTGCAACGGTCGCACATTCCCGTCTCACCGTCCTCATCTACGCCTAATCTCCTTTCCAGCTAATCCCCAACTTTGCTGACTCAACAGTCCCACGGTCCCTTATCACCCTCACGCGACATCCCCCCACTCCTACACTCTGTCTTTCAAACCCTTTTTCCAGCCTCTTCCACATCTCAAATCAGTCCTCCTCCAACACTCAACCTAGACGAAACGTATATCGCTCCATCAACTTAATAAATTCGTTAAGTAGTATATGTGTATACCATTTTATTCACCGCTAAAAGTCATCCGTCACATGGTATCAGAAGCGGGATTCGAATCACCATGCAGATCACCCTGTGAAATAATTTAACACAAATTTACATAAACGACAAAAGTGTAACACTCAAAACAGTTAATATACAGTGAAAGAAAAGAAAAAAAATGCATCGGAGCCAAATCACACAGAAACAGACTACACCATACATCATATACAACGTACACGGAAATGATACAACAAACGAGGAACAAGGAACGAGACGCACACCAACAACCGCCAGCATTTCAGCCGCTACGCGTGTATCACCACCACAGCGCACCAACGCAACAGGCGATCAGCTGATGCATACGCATACCATCATCTTCGCGCTGGCACTGTGAGTACACTCCACCTAAAAAAAATGTTTGCATGATGTTTTAAAAAATTGCATATTTGTTCATGGTGACAGTAAATAACACACATACATTGCAATATCCTTCCCTCCCCACTGTCTTTCCCTTCACCACACTTTCGACATCGAAAATAATTAATAATATGGCACAAAATCTAAACATTTTTTTCTCCCACTTGACCGTTTTTTAAACAATTTTTTTTTCTCACTGTGCGAGACTATGAGAAGCGCTCGCATCGCAATACACCTCACGCGAGTACGACGAACTTCATGCCGCTCGCTGCGTATCGCGGCAGCGCGAGGGAGACCAGCGGCAACGTTTCGCGTCAACGGCCAGCACGCGTAACGGCTATATAACCGCACCGTCGATCGCCGATCGATAGCCACAGTACCGCCAGCAACTATCTCTGCAAAGGATCTCTCCGCAAGGCTATTTTCTACACCTCGAATGCTTCCTCACGCATCGAGGCATCCAACAAAATACAATCGACAGCACAGACTCTCACTGCAACTCATAAAGGAGTGGAAATTCATCACAGTCACCAGGCCTGCCAATACTCAACCAGGACTCTACACTCGTCCACCTCGAGCCACTCTCAGTACTTGGGGCATACGAGTCCGACGCTGGACCTCGCCAAGCTGTGGTGCCGCCTGTCCCGCACTCCTATCACCGATTGCGGTTACGCCACCGCTCTCCACTACAACGGCTACGCAGACGGAGATAATACAAATTCACCAAGGGACACAGTCAACGAGTCCACTCACTTACAACAACGCTGAGACTCAAACCTCATCAAGCAGTGAGTGGGAACCCTTGTCTCCAGTCAAAGGAGCTCCAAGAACCGTCAGGGAGTCGCCTTCATACGCACCACCATTGCAGAACCTCGACTTTACTAGAGCGAGCAGCTACACACCCAGCAATGTATTGGGGTCGACTTAAATAACAATAAAGCTTAGAAGTTTACACATCTATTCGACTCGCCGATTATTTCACTACCTACCCCATCACTGCGCCTCCACCACTCATTAAGTTCGTGAGCTTTCCAAACAGGCGGCGTCGACGGTGTCATCGTCTGTGTCGCCCGAGGAATTAGGGAAATTTACCGCGGAAATTCTGTGTCGTTATATTAATAATTCGTCGCGAAGGAGTTCCTCTTTCTTATATTCTAACACTCGGTCGAATATTGAATTTTCTGATCGCGATAAACAATTCTTTCCCGGCAAACGCAGAGATGTTAAACGCTCTTCATCGGACATAATTTCCCTTACTGGCTTCGATGTATAATTATAAAAATGTTGTGCCGCCACTTACATTAGGATGGTTTTGTACATAGTTGAATTCTGCTGGTTGCGATATAGGTTATAGGCTGGTTCTCGTTCGGATCCTCGGTCTTCTTTCCTTCTCTGGGATGGTCTTTGGTTGATTCTGCTTCATCGATCCTCGGGATGACGGTTGTGATCCGGCGACTCGATCGTTCGCGGATTCCCCTCTTGCAGTGACGTGAATATGCCAGGCAATTTATTCTAGAAACTCAATGACTGCGTGTTGATTTCTTTTCGATTCCTTTACGCAATGCGTTTGGTAGGAGATCGGATAACTTTAGTTGTCACTGCTTCTAACAACTCTTCTATTCACTTCGCGCACAACTTTTTGTCATTTACTTCGCAAACTTTGGCTATCCCACCGCTGCCACTAATGTTATATCGGCAAAACGATAGTATTGCATGATAAAATATTATTTTGGGATAATAGCGAATAAGGAGTAGAACTCGAGTCAGTGAAGTAAAATGAAATAACAGTTTATTATAAGATTTAGATTAACAAGTTACAAAGTTACGCAAGTTAATAGGATATAAGCTTCAATCAAAACCAACCGATTAGCTCTGCTCGTCAATTAAGACTCGACAATAATTGTCGTGATCGTAGGTTGCTCCCGCGAGTCACTATGCAGAAGTGCATATTCCACATTTTGGTCATTGTGACCATATATGGTCACGACGATTTCGATGGCGTGTTTCGCGCGTTTACCCTAAAACTGTCTATTGGGCAGTTTGGGGGTTTTGAACTTTACTTGCGCTGTGACGATATATGGTCACGGCGAATTTCTGGTGGCGTAAGTCTCTTTATTTGTAAGTGATTAGTTTACACTTTTATCTCTATTTGATTTTACTGGAATATTCTATTGAAATATTCCATCGTTGTACTGTTGGGTAAAACATCATTAATCTCGGTATTCTAATTGATGAAGTAAATAAACACATATAGAAGTTGTGACGAGTTTTTGCACCTTCTCATCCCTAAGACCAACTATACATCGTGCGAGGCGGATTAACGCCCCTCTTTGCCATTGAGACATCAAATTACACGCAAAAATAAGCCGGCCGAAACATTGAAAAATAGCGAGGAGAGTCGCACAATAGCCCGAGCGAAATTCCAGGAATCCGAGGCGTCCGGCACCGATAATCATCGCGCTCGGTGTTGTGATCACGCGGTATAAGACTTAGAGGACAACGAGTGCGGTAGCACTTGCCCCTTCGCGAGGCGTGCCCGTACCCATTGTCTGTTCTCTCCTTCGCTCTCTTTCTTATTTCCCCGCCGTAGCGCGCAGTAGGGGTAGCGGTCGTCGCGCGTCAATCGTCGTCCACGAAATTTTGCATAGTTGGGGGAAAAATCGATTTTTTGACTAAGTAGGGGGCGCGTCGGCCAGCACGTTCGGACGCGCTAAACATCGACCAGTACCATCGATCGACTCTTGCGGGTAAGCACTTGTTAAGTGTCACAGTTTTCATTTGCTCGTGATTATCTCCTGTCCGTTGTGCGACGCGAAGCGATAGTGTCGACGTTGGACCGCCGTTTCGTTTCAGTAAGTTTAGGATTAATTTTTTTTGTCGATTAAGTCGACTATCTGAGTAATGCTGCTTCGGCGTGGTCTTTGTTTTACCGGTCGGCCGGTAGGGCTACCCCGCCACCTACGCGAAGGTGGCCGTTAGCTGCTCAGGTGGAAACGCTCGACAAGGTTTGGCGTCGATTTCATGTCGTCTACGTCTGTCCTCGCTCTCGTGATAGTGTTAAATTCGGGCCATTGATTTCCCCGCTGTTCGGGTTACTTTCGCGAATCTCGCGCAGGGGTTCTCTATTTCAGTTGCGTTAATGCGTATTATCTTTCGTCGCTACCTTTGAGTAATTCCTCTCGCTACCTTTGAGTAATTCCTCTCGCTACTTTCGAATATCTTTCGTCGCTACCTTTCAGCAATTTCTCGCTACCTTCGAATACCTTTCAGTAATGCCTATCGCTACCTTCTGCTCTTTCATAGTTACCTTTCAGTAACACTCACCGCTATCCCGTATCGGTTTCCTCGTTACCTTTCCGTAGTTCTCATTCCCACTGTTCGACCTAGCCCGTCGCTACATTCGAACATATTTCGTCGCTCCCTTTCAGAAATTTGCCGTCCACCGGATTTCGACGAATTGTTGTATAATCGTCAGCGAAGCTATCAATAAAGAGAACTGAAAACTTTATGCACTGCGTCCATCGTTATTTGACTGCCTTGGTCCTCGCGCCCAGTGCAGCCAGATCGCGCGTAAAACTTACCCCCACTCTCGTCTCTTACGCACCCATCACACAACCATACTAGCGCGTGTCCGTGAGCGAGCGACGCT
>JAPYZT010002573.1:0-15509 GCA_030522965.1 Tryphoninae sp. A BG-2022a
GATGGGAGAAAGTTGTGGCAAGCGATGGGAAATACTTCGAATAGTTTGTATGTATATTTGTTTGTAGAATAAAATTCTACTTTTAAGAAAAAAAACAGCCAGAACTTAGTTGCGCACCTAATAATATAATATAATAATATAATAATATAATAATATAATATAATATAATATAATAGTATAATATATAATATATATATTTATTATTATATTATTAATATTAGATATTATTTAGTTTAATCGTTTCATATATATATATTCTGTATAAATAATATATTAGTGCGAAAATATAAACCGATAGCATTTTGTATCGATTTTCCATCCCAAATGCAATACGATGAATGATGAATCGTCGTTACGTCTCGCGGTTGGATTGAACGTGCATCGGGTTTCAATATGAGCGAGAATAAACGTAGCCCTCATTCTCTCTCCTTCTCTCTCTCTCTCTGTCTCTCTCTCTCTCTCGCTTTCTCACTCTGTTTCTCTCTCTTACTCTCTCTCTCTCTCTCTCTCTCTCTCTCTCTCTCTCTCTCTCTCTCTCTCTCTCTCTCTATACTTATTTACTTTTTCCCATATATTACTATACAACTCGTATATGCATGTAGATTGCAATGTGTACATTGCACGATTTTATGAACTGTACGATATGATAAATTCATGCTGTAACCGTTGGAAGAGAGGAATGAGAACGATTTTTCGATTTGCCGCACTTTTCCAAAGACGTAGCAAGAACGAAGCGCGAACAACGGTGTTACAGTAAAAATTCTCGCGACGCGATTCCTCTCCTTTGTTTTACGATTCGCCGAATTCAAAGAAAAAGAAAAACCGACGAAAAAAGAACACACTTTTCCTACCGAGATTTTAATTCAAATCTTTAGCGTAGTCGAGTTTTGTATCGAAAAAATTATCTCTCTTAACAACAAGATTTACGAGAGTTTTGACTGTGAAACGAGCGATAATGAGGCGAGGGCGAGGTAGTAAGAGGGCACGAGGTTGCTGCCTAGCCGTGTACAACGTAGCGCGGCTACGACATCAGCGAGGCCTAACGCTCGGATTGATTAACGATACGAGAACAATTCGCTCGCGTACACGTACCTACCTACCGACGCGATACAATAACAAGGAACGCATACACATAGGTAAGGCCGCGAGACAGGGCGGTTCGAAAGGACCGAGAATATTGTACGCGCACACGTATGCACGTGGTGTATGCTATGTGTTATTCAACGTTTATAAACCTCGGGGTGAGGCAAGAGGGAGAGGGAAAGTCCCGGGAGGCATGCCGTTGGTGCGCTCCTCTGCAAGAGAATCCTTACACCGTCGAGTCCGGGACTAGTCACGAAATAATAATACTGCGAGGAGTCTCGCTACCGAGGAAGGATTCGTATCTATGTATGTATGGATAGAAACACACCTCTAATAAGCCAGGAGCGGTGAGTTTCCTAGTATAGCCAAGAGAGAGAGAGAGAGAGAGGGCGGAGGAGAGAGAGAGAGGGGAGGAGGAGCGAGAGAGATAGGGGGAGAGATGAAGAGAGAGAGAAGAAGAGACATTTCTAGGTTTAACCCAGTAGTTTGGTCTGTTTATTCCATAGCAGCACACTCTCTACCGTGTCAATTCTCTCGAGTCTGTCCTCAGCAACGACGACGATTACCTAGGACTCGGAGCTCGTTGAGTGACTCTTCGGATAGCTAGTAATCATATACATTTATATATGAATTGCCGTGAGACCCGTAAGTATCGTACCAATGTATACCGCAAATAAAACTCTACCGATCATGAATAAACGTACAGGGAGTATTGAAAACGAGGCTGGTGGTTGCAAAGTGGCTGGAGAATAAAAAAAAAAGTGTAGGAAGGTTTGAAATCGGTGAGCGTGTTGCGTGCACGGTGAGAACAAAAATGTGTTTAGCGGTCGTTTGACTCTACCATAGTTATAGTGTGAGAGACCGAGGGTACGTGGTATTAACGTGAATAAAAGGTGGACGAGTGGGTTAACGGAGTTGGAGATCTCTTGACCTTTTCGTATCCAGAGAGGGAGAGCGAGAGAGCGAGAGGGTAAAAAATACCCCGTCTACTAACTCTCCTCGATCGTTCTCGTTACCAACTCTCTCTCTCTCTCTCTCTCTCTCTCTCTCTCTCTCTCTCTCTCTCTCTTCTGGTCTTTTTTTCTCTCGACCTCGCTCGCTCACTTTGTTTCGGACTCGCGAAAATGTTAGCCTCGTGCATTTCGAGTCGGCGGGGCTCGATGGGGGCGTTCTCGCGTGGGTCGAAACGAAAACCCAAGAGCGATCGAACTAATACCGCTGCTGCTTGCAGCGTTTGAATGTTATCAAGAGAGAGACATGAAGAGAGAGAGAGAAAGAGTGAGAGAAACAGAGGGAGTGGGGGGGGGGCGATTTTGTGCAGGAGCGTGCAAGGATTCGAGTTGAATGTACAGCACGGATTTTGTTGTTTATGTTTCTTTCTTTTTATTTCTCCTCTAAAATTTATATATATATATATATATATATATATATATATATATAAATTTTAGAGGAGAAACGAAAAGAATATATACGTACGTAAACTCGAGAAAGGTAGTTCGAATAGGAAAGAGAATTCTGGCGAGAGATCCTCGTGAAACGGAATAGAGCCTTTGCCTTTACAATGGAATTGATGAACGCGGCCCGCGAAACTCGAACCGCACGCCGGCTTGCTTTGATCGCTGGTCGCGTATATACCCGAGGGAGCCGCGAGCTCTCATGTGAGTGAGTGATGCTCGAATTCGGAAGAAACGTTACTGTGCATTCAATCACCGCGAGTGCTTAGAGCCCAGTCTCCCCTCTCACGCAAAAGCGACGAGAATGCAGATGGAGCAATGAACATGAAGGATTGTGAATGGACAGATGGGATTCACTCTCATTTGTGGTAGTTTATCAAAGTGGCCAGTCGATTATTGTTATTATCGATATGCAGTTCGGATTGAACGAGTGAATTCTCGTTGTATCTTTAATCTTTGTATCCACTTTGCTATTTATTCGGCGTTTGCACTAGGCTAATGCGTTTTAACGGAAATAACTCCTAGATCGATCTAGATTTTTGGAAAAACAAAAGAGCACGTATTATCAGCTTACACATTACCCATTCATTATTTCGTTGGATCTTGGACGTTCGCGTTATGGTCGATTCATTTTTGATCATTCAAGTTAAGTATTGACGTTCGTTTCATCCGGAGATAATTGTTCTTTATTTTCGATTATTTCTCTATCGCAAATTTGTCAAGCTTACAGATCGATGCACTCGTTAAAAAAACGACCTCGCGAATTTTCCATCGGTTTTGACGAGAATAGCCAGACGTGTCTTTAGAAAATGATTGAAAAAATTCTTACAGGTCACGATTATAATTCCTTTATTCATAACTTTTCCTTGACAAAACTGTCGATTCTCATGTTCATTTTTTTTATTGTCATGATGAATTTAAAGGTTTTGTTCTTGTACTAAAATAGAACTGTCTTCGGGTATTGTACATTGGGTTACTGGTAATTTCGATGGAATATCGAAGTTACAATGTTTCCCGGTGTAGATACATCGCCGATTAAAATTATAGATTGTCGATTCCCCTCGTGAATGAAACATTTCACAGTCCGATGTCAATCGCGACGGTTCGTCTCTATTCTCAAATTGATTTATCAAGTATCGCGTCCCGCGGTATCTTTATACTCGATCTGGTACGAATACTCTCACGAATATACGTCGAACATCTAATCCGTTACAAACTTCGCTCATGTGCAGGTATCAATAAATATATCGAATAAATCAATCAATCCAACAATCCATCACTCTTCGTCCAACGAGCCATAGTGCGAAATATATAGAGGTAATAATCGTGAAGGATTATTTCTTTCGGATCAAGAATCGTGCGTGGTCGTTTCTAAGAATGTTCACGCTCGAGTGGAAAGAAGAAGTCGGTACGAAAGAATAATTACCGAAGGTCAAAGAAAAACGATGTCTCTGGAACTTTCCAATTGGGCAACGCACATGTCGTTGAAGAGCAGATCTCTCGCGTCGAAGATCAAAATTACTTTGTTCCTCTTTTCTTTTACGAAATTGCGCATCGATAATAGGAATGTAAATTGTGATACCGGGAAGAAGAAGAAGAAGAAGAAGAAGAAGAAGAAGAAGAAGAAGAAGAAGAAGAAGAAGAAGAAGAAGAGGAAGAAGAAGAAAAATCGCGAGAATAGGATGAAAAAAGAGTAATAAGGTGCCAAATGAAAAATCGAACTTGTCACGATCTCGTGAAAACTACTGCGAATAGCTTCGAAATGACGGTAGGTATAACGGGTTTGCTATAGCTGCATGTTCGTTTAGTTCTCTCGTTCGTCATTCTCATCTCTCTTTCTCTCTCTCTCTCTTCTTCTCTGCGGTTTCTCTATTTAATACGCCGGTATATTTCGTCGACACTGATATGTTTTATTCTCGGAGGTTATCACGCCGCCATTTTGTTTTGGAGATTCTTGGGGATGTTAGGAATGCACCCTTAGAACTTCATAAACAATTGTGTCTTGTGAGAGATTGTGAAAAAAATAAATGATTTTTTAACGATATTTTACTTGGAACTGATTCTATCGAAAAATGTTTCATACAAAAATTATTCATTATGGAATTGGCTAAAAAATAAATCCTATACAAAAATCACATCGGATTGTTAGTTTAATAGCAAATAGCTAGTTCACAAAAAAGAATCGATTTTCTATTTATGCATAAAGCGGTTTACGTTCTTTCCAGAAACATAATAAAATGTCGCTTTGCTGACCGTGAATCACGTATTTGCTTTCCAGTTTATTCTTTCGCCTTGATAGCCGAATAGATAGCGTCCGTCGAGCTGATAACATTGCAAGGTCGTTTTATTCCTGAAGGTGAAATCCTCGATTCCTCTTTCCTCCTGTAGAAATAGCTTCTTAAAAACAAATAGTTCTGTTTGGTATCAACACAACTATATTCACCATAGAGTGATAAGACTTTTGATAAAATCGTGCGATTCCACGCCCACTAACCGTGCAGAAATGTTGATATGGGTAACTCTATATCCGATCAAATCCTGATCAGGACTTGTCATGGATTCCCCAAAACCCGCATCTCGTTTCGAATCCAACTTGCATCAGGATCGACATGTGTACGACAACAATGGCATAATTTTGAAAATGGTGGCGTCAATTATAATTTCGGTATTATTATTAAATTCCCATTGAAGTCTCTGTTTCTACTCATCGACGTTCATGGAGTGTAGATAGAAACTCGGTATATATCAGCGGTACATAAAACTGTTGTCTTCTAGACGCGTTCTGCAACATTTTTATCGTTGTCAGATAAACGTTTTATTCGTATTGCGCCATTCGCGTTTGCGACCTCTTTACTCTTCAGTGCAACATTTTGACACGTGCATTTTTAAGAAAGGAATGTTTACTGCGTTAGAAGAAGATTATAAAAAGGTAGTTGACCCAAATAAATTCATCGTTATCGATTAAAGTATTAGGAATTGAGTTTCTTTCTTTTAACTCCTTTCCATTTAGGAATGGAGTGCAGAAGTTGCATGTCTTGCCTTTATTTCGTAACTAGCGCCGATTCTCGAAAATGTATTGTTTGTTTGCATGTATATTGCGTCTCGACAAACAAGAGAAAGTTCAATGGAAAAAAAGGTTAAAGATAGAGTTCCTTTCTGTGGAATTTCGCCATGATCGCTGTTGCTGAGTAATGCGTGGTGTTTTGGAATGTTTCAAGCTTAAAAATATAAAATATTTTTTATAATCCTAAGTCGGAAAGTTTCGAGTGGTGAAGATAACTCGTAGGCAAATTTTGTGCCGAATAAAAAGGATTGACCGAGTGTGCACAGATATTTTATTGCCACTTCCGGTTTTTTCCGATATAAAGGCTGTTTTAAATTGCTCACGCAGTTTTTCCGAATGTTTTAACGGTATGAAATCAAAATATCAAGCGAGAGTCATCCCCACCCCGACACAGGGTCTTCTACCCCCAGAAATTTTCGAACGTACAACGCAAAAATGTTAAAATTCTTCAACAGTTCAAAGGACACAGTGAGAGGAGAAACATCCGGCTCGAGCTCTTCAAACTAACTAAATATTTGTTAACTAATTCGTTACTATATTTTTGTAAAATAAACAATTTTAAACTCGTTCAACAAACACGCGTACGACATTTGTTTGTACCTTCCGAAGTTCCTGGATCCAAAACTACGCAGATGAAAATACGGTAATCTGTGATTCTACGACTGTCGAATATCCGTTCGGAAGTCGGGAATAGACAAAACAATGTAGAAACATCCACAACAGAGCCTCTTTCATTTCATTGCGAAGAAACGTAATGAACATGCTCATTTTTTCGACATTATTGCTACAACGTTTGACTCGTTCGACAGCAAACAATGTCGTATGAAATTTGATTCCTCGTGGAAAAAATCTTATAATCGTGAAAAAAGACAACAAATATTTCCTAGTTTTTCCTCAAGAATATTGACAAAAACCTGACGAATCTCGAACTGCCGCGCAGGATATAATCGAAATTTATGGAGCTTTGAGATTTTTCAAAACATTTCTATGTACTTTTCAGTCTTATGTGAAACATTTGTTACGCGAATCTCGAACGTGCTAAAGTTTTGCGTACATGCGCGACAGTTCTCTCGATCACTATACTCCAATATATATATATATATATATATATATATATAATACACCGAGTAATGTAATGCGCGCGCGACGTACGGTGCCACAGCTCGCGCTTGCTGTAAGGACGTCAGCCGGCTGCGACCTGGCCGGAAGTTGTATTTCGCAATCGACCACGTAAGCGAAATAGTATACGAAGGAGTTGAACGAGAAGGAGAAGAGTGGGGATTGTTCGTGGTAGCCCCTGCTCGCACACCTTGCCTATATATATATATAGGCAAGTTGTGCGATATATATATATATATATATATATATATATATATATATATATATATCGTACAAGTCACCGTATGTATATTCATGCATACCCATGTACGCGTATGTATACGTCATATACCTTATTGGAACGAACTTGGTAACTCTTTAGTACATACTGATCTATGTACTTTGGGCGTACGCGCACACATACATACATACATGTATATATATATATATATATATATATATATATATATATATATATGTATGTGTATGTGTGTGTGTGTGTGTGTTTGTGTGTATGTATATATATATATACATATATAGGGCGTTTGGTTTAGTAAGTGCATTAACTTGTGACTGCGTCACGCACCCGCGAATGCACGTAATATCTATATGTATATATATATATGGAGGTATGTAGTGCCACGGGCGTGTTTCGCTATACTCGGGGCTTTGTTTTGTCAGCGGACCCCTCCACATCTATACTATAATATATATATAGGTTGCTGTTTTAACGTACAATACGGTATCGAGCACATAGAAATAGTTTTCGTACATACGTTTGTGTGTGTGTGTGTGTGTGTGTGTATGTAGACGCGACAGCCGCGGGCGCGTTTATCGATCATGATACGTTGACTTCGTTCACGCATGTACGTGCATTATATTATAGTCTATGTATTTATAGTAACACACAGACACACATATATATATATGTGTATATATAGAGCGTATGATATAGGTTTTGTAGTGTTGTATATACCGGGCTAGATAATAAGGGGACGATATAACGCGCACTCTCGTACCTCATAGTCCCGCTGGGTAAGCTCACGTGCAAAATGCATATGTGTGTGTGTGTGTGCAGGAAAATTCTATACGCGAATGGGGAAATGAATTTTTGGCCGGGGCTATTTTTAGAATTATAAATGGCGAATTTCGTAGAGCTTTTTTAGATAGGAAATTATCGAGATTACGTATGGAAGGAAAATTTTAACAGTAGCAAAATTTCATAGTTCTATGTTCTTATAATTGTTAAAATGGATGCAAATTTTCGTTTTCTGCTTTGCGTACGATCGTCTCGTAGGTAGATGACGTCAATCATTCTCACAAAAGCGCGAATATTGTCATAAAAAATCTCATCGAAAAGCGTTACAGGTTTTTTTTGTTCTTTATCTTTTACTCTTATGTATATGCATTATATACCCTGTATTGTATTATGCGTATATATACACATATATATTGGATGGTTGTACCACTTTAATACGTGAGGGAGAGCGTAAGAGAGTGACGCCTCGCACGTACGCGTTTGATATACATATTGCTAGCAAAATATGTACGTGTAATACGTATGTATATATATATATATGTATCACGATGCGAAAGAGGGAGAGAGAGAGAGAGAGAGAGAGAGAGATAGACAAGACTAAAGCGAGGAGGAAGAGAGAAAAGTCGAGTATCCCAAGCTAGAAGCCAGCCAGCCAGTAGATAGGAACTCCTCGTAGTTCTCTTACCCTCTCGCCGGGCACGGGACATGCCTCGTGTTCTCTTTCCAACACATCCGGGGGCAAAACCTATCCCTAGTGACTTCCACCAACCCCACGAGCCCTCTCTCTACCCCCCGTGCCTTTCCAGATTCTCGTCGGCACCAGGACGCAAATGGAGAACCTAAGCAGATGAAGCATGCATGGAAACGTATGCACACGTGCTGCACACCTCTCGTCTCTTCCACTAGCTTTATCCTCCATCTCTTCTTCGTTCTCTCATACCTCTTTCCATTTCACGTTTTCCATACGTGGTACGTACCGACTGGTCACGAGACTAAATCCCCCTTCTCTCGGCGTGAATTTCAAAATAGTGCAACAGACACGCGACAAGGCGCGAGCGAATCACGTGGTGTGGGAGGATGGAATTGTGACGGTTGGCGAGACTGTCGTTTGCTATTTGCACGCGTTTTAGAATCTCTCGTAGGAATAAAAGTAACGCGACAGTGTGGCCGTGAAAAGAAAATTTCGCGGGAGAACGAATGGAGGATAAAGATAGAAAAATAAAAACGATGAAGGTTTACGCAGTGAGGAAGAGTCAAAGAACTCACTGAATTTCTCGTCTCTTTCTCTTATCTCTCCTTTACTCTTTTTCCTTATCTCCCCCTCGTATCAACGAGGACACACAATTACAAATGTCCGTGGCCCGTGCACTTTGCTTCAGGGATGATTCTTTAGAGACAAATGGAGAGAGAGAGAGAGAGAGAGAGAGAGAGCGAAAGAGGTTTGGGTTTCACGATACAGCGGCTGGCCATCTGAAACCGAGATAAAAACGCGTGATTGACGTCCCTGAATGTCTTTGTATCCGAGCTCGTCTGGACTGCCGATTACTGGGGGGATGGCCAATAACTCTACTGGTTACCCGATCACGTAACGCGGTAAAAGTTCCTTTACCTTTTTTTTAACATCTCTCTCTCTCTTTCTCCCTCTCACCCAGTCTCTCACCCTCTTTTTCTCCGTACCTTGTTTTCCTTTCTCTGAAACCTCTCTGTCTCACCTGCCAGCGTGTATATATATATATATCTGTATACATCCCGTACATATATCACCGGGCTGCACCGCATTCGTAGACACGAGTATCGGTCACTCCGGATTGGAAGCTCGCCAAGGTACTCTACATTTTTCCATACGTCCAACGTCGGAAAAGAGTACTAACCTCGGCTCCTCTATCACTATATTCACACCGTACCAATATATATTTACGCGTACGTGTATGGTAATGTACGACTATATACGATCCATTTTACCAAACCCCTCGTGCCCTTTTCGACCTACCGCTCGTCGGATTTCACCGCACGTCTAGAATTCTTTAGTCCAACTTCCACACGATGCACCGATTCTTTCTTCCCTCTTTTTTAACCCTCTACTCTTCATTTTACTCATTTGTTTTACCGAGCTAAATAAAACTTCGCGAAGCTCTTCGAGTAACTCGGAAAATTGATGAGATTTCCACAAGCTTGCAGTCCTTTCTTAAAAATCCTGAAAGGATGACAGGTATTTTTTTTTTTGAAAGGAGCGACTGGAAGGATCGTAGGTATAAAAAAAAGGATAAATAAACGAAAAAGAAAAAAGAAGAAAAAGCCTTTCGGGGTTGTGTAATAGACGGATACACGCGGTGATGTCCGTGTGGATTTTTTCTACCTGGACTATGTCCACCGTATTTGTACGATATGCTTTTGGGGGGCAGCGCGGTGGCGCGAGGGCATCGATCATCGGCTTCCATCGTACACTTTTCCCGAAACGCGAGAGCGGCCAATACACACGATGAATGAATAGGGACGGGTTTCCATCGTTCATCTTTTCAAGGATATATATATATATATATATATATATACGCGAATATGTACGTTATGTAGAGTATAATAGTACGAACGAATCGTATACGTGTCCAGAAGCCTATGCCGTATCCTATATCACAAAAATGTGGTCGAAAAACCAGAGGGACCGTTCTCGTTCCCGGTGTATATCTTTACCCCGTTGCGCGATGCCACAGGGTGATGTTCCGAGTGTATATTTTGCCTTCTCGTGTTTTTCATTCGCTTTATACGTGTCTCTTGTCCATGTGTCTGCGAATATAGGTATATGTATATATATATATATATATATATATATACATATATATTTTTTTGTTTTTCATCGTATTTTCGTTTTCAGCGAACATCCCTGCCCCTTCTCTACGAGGCTCGCACATATCTCTCATAGAATGCGAGGGACTCACCGACAATTCGGAAACGCAAAGCTGTCGCGGGTGACGAAAACAGAAACTAGCCGGAAATAGTACGAGAGAGGTTCGCGAGTGATGTATATACAATATTCTTGGTAATTTTATTTTCTGTGAAACTTTTGAACTAGGTAAGTAACGATCCGATTAGACATTCGTTTTTATACATCGTGAAATTTGATACGCGCTTTTATGCGCAAGTTTAATTAAAAAGTATTCAATTTTAAATGAAGTTTAGATGAATAGAAATAATTTGTTAAAAACGCATGGTTTTGTATACGAGCTGGGAGATTATGTGCGAGGTGGGAGGTTGCGAATTAGGATAGAAATATGACCGAAGGAAATGTATATGCGCATATATTTATCGTATATTTATACGGCTTCCTGTGGTTAACCACGAATATGTTACGGCGATCAAAAGGCTTCTTTGAACATACGAGAGTACCTCAAGGGGTTGTTGCATAAAAATGAAAAAAATAAAAAAAAAATAAACAAATACAATAAGAAACAGCGTATATCCATTGGTAAAACAACGCGTTACGGTTTGTACCTTGTCAAAAAGGAAAACAAAACCGCGAAATATTTATTATTTCGATCGTATTAACCGCGAAAAGGAGGGATGGAGAAGATGAGAGCGGGCTAGAGAGAGAGAGAAAATCATGTTAACGTTAAAGAGGGGAATATTTCTTCGTTTCGTGGAGATTATTATAAAACGTGGATGTAGCGTTGTAAGGTTTTCTCGGTATACCCAGGGGAAAGACGGTTATACATTGTTAAGTAAATCCTCCGTTAGTAGAAAGAGCAAGAGAGAGAGAGAGAGAGAGAGAGAGAGAGAGAGAGAGAATTCCGTTCTGATTCAACGTTACAACGCTCTGGTTCTCGCTCCACATATTCGGGAAGAAAGGTTGCTGTTCCATGACGATATATATTCTCTCTGGTTCATGGACGAACTGTAACGCAAAACTCGTGCATCGGCAAAAATTTTTCGCGCATAGACACTTGCTTTTCTCAAAATTTTGGTTTGCTATTGATACAACGGCGTTAAAGTTTGGATGTAAAAGATGGATCGATTATAGCGAGTGGAATAAAGTCAATATTGGAATAATTACAGTGAAGAGATAACGACGTGCTGTTATGCATTATCGATACGTCGTTCGCATAACATCATTCGATTGTCGAATTCTCCATGCGCGTGTTATTTTATTCACGATCTCTAGAATGTTCACCGAAAACACGGTATAATAATATTTGTAAAAGTGTATGCGCGATATTATTTTAATTACGATATTTTAGTTCTCGATAGATATATTATATCATTAATTGATAGCGCGTTCGTGGACAAGTACACCTGAAACAATATTCAATCAAGCGGAAATGTAACTAGAAACATGTGAGAGGAATTCGAGAGATAACATATTTATTAAATATTTGATCGTTTGATAAGTGCCGATCAATCGGCAGACAACTAAAACTTCAGGTTTCTATCTCGGCGAATGAGTAAATACTTCTGGAATATTTTAATGTCGACAATAAGTCGACATTAACAGTAATGTTTGAAGCACTCGATATTCGACAGTCGATTCCTCGGTGGGAGGATATTACAGAAAATGTACATAAAGACTCAATTTTCCATCGTCGTGACAAGTTTGCTTCGATCTGTCGTCGTGAACAAAGTCGAGTAAATTTTCGTCACTGAGTGAAAGAATCGTATCTCGATCTTTAAATATCTTAAAATGCGTCTTGGTAAGGATAAAATTGTATTGTCAAATTATGTATAATCGACTGTTTTCAATTGAAATAATTGAAAATTGTTTGAACCGTCGTAAGATTCACGAGTATTTAATTCGAATTCGATCGAGTCAATTATACAATTCTTTTACTTTTTTTGTTTAGTCGCAAAGTTTTTTGACTGGTGCGGTCAAACTAACGGACAGTGTATCGGTAAATCAACGTAAAAGTGAACTCTCGTCGTTTCAGAGTAAAATTGCTTCGGGGTAAAAATTGTCAGAACGCGATACGAAAAAGAAGGAAATAAAATCCGATGTGCTCGCGGTAATATTCTCAATACGTAAACCATTTCCATTCGATATTTCAAATGCATCGAAGCATGACGTCGATCTCGACGAAGCTCGTGTAGTGTAATTATGCAAGATTGTACTTTAAATATATCGAAATTTGAGTCGACGTGGCTCGATGAGTCGTAAACGAAATCGTTCTCGTGCATTGAGCTCATTCCAGTTTCACGCTCACTTTCGATCAACGTCTCGTAACTTCGACTTATTTCTTAAGCCAGTATCGCGATTCTTTCTCTCTCCATACTCCAGTTACTTACTTTTCATTCCTCCATTGAAAATTCGCAATGTCGCGAACGTTTAAACGCAAAGCGTCAATTTTAACCTGGCTGGAATCAAATTTCTCCCAGCCAGCTTAAAATTCCAATCTTTCATATAACATTCTTCTTTTATTATATTATGCACTTATTTTCAGCTTTATTAATCGGCGTTGTCGCTTCAATCGCGACGATTTCCGTCAATGCCTTGTCGTATGGATCGGAAAATCGTTCTTTGGAAACAGTGATCGACAGCATCAACACGTTTTCATTGAACTTCCTCAAGGTACGTGCACGCGGCGCTCGATCAACGAACGAAGCGTTAAATTTATTATTATTATTATTATTATTATTATTATGATATTATAATTATCATCAACCTCGTTCGCAGATCACCGCGGAAGAACATAAGAAGAAACTCATATGCTCGCCCATCGGTGTTTCCACGGTACTGTCCATGGCGTATTATGGCGCTGCAGGAAATACCAAGGAACAGTTGCGCAAGGGTCTCGCACTTCCGGAGGACGATGATGTTACCAAAGCAGGATTCCGCAGCATGATCGCTGGCTTCAAGGTACGAATTCCACGCAACCGAATCAACGTCATTGTTATATCTATATCGGTCTCATTCCACCTTCGATGCGCGCGATTCGATCTGTTCGTTATCGATGTAATTGCAGAACTTCGGACCAGCCCAGCTACATTTGGCTAGCAGTGTCTTCGTTGACGACAATTTCCAGCTTCAGTCCAATTTTAAGGAACTGACAAAGGAAGTCTTTTCCTCAGAAGTTCAATCCCTCAATTTTGGCAACTCGGTGATGGCGAGCAACGCTATCAATAAATGGTCCGAGGATAATACAATTGGCATTATCAAAGAACTCGTGGACGCTGGTAAGAGTCGCAGAGTACTTAACCGTCTCTCGCTGTCGTATCGGAGACTCTATAAGATTCTTCCCGATCGACATTGTCCCATTCCATGTGTTCATCCTGATTTTTTCTTTGCTCGTTGCCAGTACTTTAATTTTATACGTTTATCACACTCGCTCTTATACAGATGATGTTAGCAGCGACACGCGTCTTGTACTTGCTAGTGCCGTTTATTTCAAAGGCACTTGGGCCGAGCAATTTCCCAGTGAAGACACGGTCGATCTTCCTTTCCATATTAACGCCAATGACACCATAAATATTCCGACCATGTACCAATCCAACATATTCTCAACCGGAGATCTTCCCACGCTGGACGCGAGATTCCTTGAGCTTCCGTATGAGGTAAATTTATACTGCTGCGCGTATCGCAATTACGAACAGCACGGATTGTTTTTTCTTTTGTTTCTATCGAATTTTTGTATTTCTTCATACAAATCTTACTCGATATAAACGATTATTTATCAATTATCAGAGCAACTCGGACAACATCAGCATGTTCATCATCCTCCCGAATACCGTAGATGGTCTTGCCAAGATGATCGAGAAGCTTCCAACGTTTTCGCCTTCAGACCTTCTGGACAACGCGTCTAGGTATCTAGACTTGTGCGACGTGTACCTGCCGAAATTTAAGATATCATCGGAGCTTTCGCCCGAGATGGCCCTGCAAACCGTGAGTTTCTCACTGGATTCAGATTTCAATTAGAAATTGTAGAAATGTAAAGATAATGAAAACTCGCTTCATCGTAGTTCCTCGAAACTATATCGTTCCTTGTGAATTTTTGCAGATGCAAATGACTGATATGTTCAGCGAGCAGCTTAGCAATTTTAGTGGTATCTCCGGTTCACGATCCCTTACCATCAGCAAGATCGTGCAGAAAGCTTTTATCGAAGTCAACGAAAATGGCAGCGAGGCAGCGGCAGCGATTTGTAAGTCCATCCAAGAATTTTGACCCCGGATTTTTGTCACACTAAGATAATTCGCATGTTCGGCTTTTTGAGAGCGACGCGTAGAGAGGACAAATTGCAGATGGTCTTTTCGCGCATTCACGTACGATTGAATTTGCGAATGAAGAGGCATTCATTTATCGGATCAATATTTTTTCAGATGGTTCTCTCACGAATAAAATGGGCAGTGAAGCTGTCGAGTTCCGAGTGGATCATCCTTTCCTCGCTATCATCGCTTCCATCGCCCCGAAGCCGATGATTTTGTTTGCCGCTACGTGGTCCGGCACGAATGAGTGAAACTAAAGTGTTTACCTACGCATATACGCCCGCATATCTCGATTAATAAGAAAAGTAAACAGTCGTTATGAACTTTTGATGTTTTTTCGTTAATTCTCTTTCAACTCGACTTACGTTTTCCATCTTGGTATCTACTTCTCTGTTAAGGTAGTGCTATCGTTGGGTGGGGGATTAAAATTTTATTGTCGTTTTTTTCTCTTATAGCCGTTTTTTCTCACATTGGAAGTGAACCAAGCGTTAAAGTTCATTAAGAAAAGTTTTTGCAAATCGACTAAAGAACAACATACGCAAAATTCAAATTGATCCTACGGAATGTTTATTTGTTATATAATAAACA
>JAPYZT010002574.1:0-15069 GCA_030522965.1 Tryphoninae sp. A BG-2022a
TAATATAATATAATATAATATAATATAATATAATATAATATAATATAATATAATATAATATAATATAATATAATATAATATAATATAATATAATATATCGTTATATTATATATTATATATAATATATAATATAGCTGTGGGTATATGATATCGCACGGAGAAACCGTATTTCCCGTGATATCGATCCAATTGCGGCGCATCGAGAAATAGTTTTCCGATTCGTAATTTTTTTTTCTCTTTCCGCATATAAGCGATACGGCCCGATGAAAAGAAACGGTGGTGCAAAAAACAATGGAGAACGTATTTTTAATTAAAATCCAAAGCGTTCGAGTCGACGAACGGAAGAAAACAGAAAAAAATAAAATACAACAAAAATCCTGGAAACGATATTTCAGACATTGCATGCGCTCGTAGCTTTTGATTGATATAAACGAGCATTTTTAATTACGAGGCAGTTGAAACGATTCCAGTTGATAAAATAACGTTCGATAAGAAATCGAAATTTTCTCGCTTCGATATAATATCCGATGTCGTTTCACTTAGCTCTCTTCCAGTCTCGAGAGTTGGATAACAGAATTTGTGTACGGGATCAAAGGAACAATGTGAAAAAGGTTTCTCGTGGAGAGAGGGGAAGGAGGAAGAGTAATGCTGGTGCGTGGAACGAGCCAAGGTAAGTCTTATACGTCCTACGCCAGTTTCGAGTTTTCCTCGTCGATGACGTCGTCCTCGCAGTCTTCTATTTGGTCTTCGGCTTTGTCTCTTCCGTGTCTTGGAAGAACGTGCTTTTAAGGTCATAGACGAGAGAAAGAGAGAGAGGGAAAGAAAGAACGGAGAGACGTAAAAGCGAACGAAAAGGGCTTTTTCGTCAAAGGATATTTCAATTGTGCGCATAAAGGGATTGGTAGACGTTGCTCTCGAGTCACCCGGACTCGAATCAATTTCTTCATCCACTACAACGTGCACGTAGACAACGATGAAAGCTCGTAGTCGATGGGATCGTGTTCGAGATCTTAGCGAATGGACGAAGAACGAAACGAAGAAAAGCCGCTCGAAGCGCATTCACGAATCTCGCATTTCCCCTCGATTTATACGACGAGGATTTGTAGAAAAGATCTCGTCCAGATCGTCATTTCAGCCTAGACAAATTGCATTCTGAATTTTTGATCGGGTAATTAATCAAATCATTGGATTAATCGCTGGGGACAAATGATTACAAAATTTTTTTAAATGTTTGAATTAATTTTCAAACGAAATCAAATTTCTTAACAAGATTGAGAGAAACTGGTAGAAAATCTTTGAATATTTTGGCTAGAGCAACGTTCGATCTTATCTTCTGTTTAAAAAGTTCCAAAAAAAGTTTCACGATAAGTTGGCAAAATGTGGGCGTGGATGTTTCTTCCATTTCGTCGAAATAATTCAAGAGTCAGCGTTCTCTTTTTTTTTTGTACGAAGCGAGAATCGAATGGCTGAGGTACATTGGAGACCGGAAACTGGGAAAGTGTCTGTGGAGGACCGTTCGATCCGGGCCAATCGATTCAATCTCGATCGTCTCGTGAGTGGCTCTCGAATTCTGTGGCGAGCGTGAAAGTTGTGGCTTGGAAGCGATGGTTCGAACGAGACAGCGAGTAGTCACGGGGCTTCACGGTGAATGGATAAAGATGGAGTTTCCGGTTGGTGTCCGTACGAAGGTAAGGGGTTCGAGATCGAAATGGGGAACCGGTGTATTTTGTGGGACACGGCTGGAGGCCTCGTAGATACGAATTGGTACGTGGATGCGAGTTGGAGGTAGAGGTTGTCTACGACACCCAGGTGTCCATAATTGAGCCCTTTACTCGCTCGAGTTCACCCGAAGTAAATGACATTAGACAACAACAACAACGATAACGGAACAACAATTAGCAAACTTCAATGCGTTTCGAGCATTGCTCGCAACTTCTGTCGAAATTTCTTAGTAACTTGGCCCAAGGAAGGTGCTTCCATTTTCTCTCGACGAGGATATCGACCTAGTGATGGAAACTTTCGAGATTTAGCGTTCGTTCGATGTGATCGAATTTGTGAGAAAAGAAATATCAAAACAAATATCGTTTGGAGAGGAAAAATGGTTGGAAGGAAAAGCGAGGAATTATTGGAGACACTTAGCTAGCATTAATATTCCATTTCGCAGATGGAAAGTCTGTTTGTATGTCATCAGGTTGGACGTTGCAAAGTTTTCAGTGAATTATTTCAATTCTGGGAAGCTTTTTGAAGAATTCATGCTCTCTCTTTCTATCTTCTTTCTCGTGACGTTTCTTTTCGCATCTCTTAACCGTTCCCTCTTCTTCCATTCCGGAAATGGAAGTAGCTACGGACATTCTTGGCTAGCTCTTCGTCGGAAGTAAAAGACGATGGGAGGGAAAGTGAGAGTAGGAACTGCGAGACGGAGAGAGAGAGAGCGACTCGAGTTTGTTAGTTCTAAGCGACTATAAGAGGAAGATATTTTCTCCTCGTCGTGTTTTCTTTATTTCACTCTTCCTGGATGCGACTCGAGCGTCGTTTCTTTTCCACCCTTCCATCATTCTCGAATACCGTCTCTTACTCTCGTCTCGTGCTTCTTGTACCCGAGGGACAAAGCCAACTAAGACGACGTTCCACCAAGGAAGTACCGGAAACTCCTGGAGAATCTGGGACTTTTCTCGAAGACTCAACCACGAACGGGAGTAGCGCGCGATTAATCCAAACTACAATGTCTGCTTTCGAAACGACGCTACGGAGTTCCTTCTGTATTTCTTCTTCTTCCACGCTCCTTATTTCAACTCTCCTCTGAATCTTTCAAAGTCGAAACGAGCCAACGATTTTTCTCCAAAGTGCATTTTCCTGTTTTATATCGAACGTATCGTTGACGCTTACACGTTTACTCGCAAGATTCTCGAGCTACTTTTCATCGTTGACAATTTTTTCAAGATGGAAAAAACAAGCTATAGTCTTGACCTTGTCCAAAAAAACGAATTTAAACGGAGCTACTTTTCATCGTTGACAATTTTTTCAAGATGGAAAAAACAAGCTATAGTCTCGACCTTGTCCAAAAAAAAGAATTTAAACGGAGAGATTAAGATTCTACCTCGTAGTCCCTGTAACAAAATCGTCTTTCGTCCCTCTAGCGGCGTTCACCAACGTTACGAAACTTTCACTCTGCGAAATTCGAGCTTCTAGAATTTCCTACAGTCTTGCAAATTAGTTGATTTTATCCAACGCCTACCGTCGTTCCGATATCGTATAATCGTGATCGAATATCGATAATCGCATACGAGAAGAATCAAAAAATTATGTTTGAGAATATCGAAGCGTCCAGATGGACGACGAGCGATGAAAAAAAAATTGGAAAATAAAGCGCGTGTCTGAGTTAGAAAAGGTTTACCCATACTGATTCCGGAGCTCGAAGGATCCTCGTTCTTGGCGCCCCAGCTTCCGGCGAGATTCAGAGCGAGAAGCGGTCTCTCCTTCAATAATTCGGCGACCGAAGCGAGACCCTCGCAGCCGCAGCTGAGATGCGGCAGATGCAACGCCTGTACTTGGACGCAATTGCGTAGCGCCTCGCAGACTCTGGACACTTGATCACCCGAGAGATTCATGTCGAGTACGAGACGGGCGAGATTGTTCGAGGCATGAGCGAGTCCACGACAGAGGGCGCTCACCACGCATTCCAGTCTGTAAACAAAAATATTCAAACGTTAAGAAACTCAGGATTGAAAATTTCGACGAAAAAGTAAACTATGATGGTTCGTTCACGTTGGTCTCGGGTGCGAAAAGACTTGTTTTTCCGTCGGTAAGGCGAACCAAAGTTTGCCAGCGGACATGGGCAACTTGGTTCGCGAAAACTTTTTCAACGGTTTGTAAATGTTTACTCGTCGAGACAGATGTTCGTTTGGCTGCAAAACGGGAAAGGTATAGGTAGGGTGGAAACAAAAAGTTATATCGCAAGTTTTCAGCCCCTCGAGTCTGTAACGATGTTGGAGGTAACTACGTTTGTCTCGGTATACGTTGGAAAAAAAGTCGTATCGTTGATGAAAATTGACTAAACTTATTCACAATTTTCTTTAACAAATCGTTCGATCACTTATCTTTCTACTCGGTTCGTGATTTAAGAAATTGTTAACAATGAAAATGTTAGTAAAGAATTTTCCCATTTGCTGGATACGCATTATCGTTTACGTGGATAAGTTTAAAGAGGGTTGAACAGTTTGTACTTATCGTATCGTTTAAAATTAAGGGATGAGGGTTGAAACCCTCCCTTATTTTTGTTTATCAATAGCCGGATTATATTTCGGAGGTTGAGTATAGTTAACTTCACTATTATTTCGAGGAGGGAGGTTGAAGGAAAAGGAGAAGGGGATTTTGCGCCAGGTGGTGTAAACGACGAAACGAGGATGTTGGCAGATCGAGAGTAAAGCAGCTGCGTTGGCAAAAAATAAACCACACGTACAGAATTGTATGAATTCTTGTGATTTTTTTTTGTTGTAATTCAGGATATCTCTCGATTCTAAAAACGCGACGTGAGCAAAAATCGGTCAAACGAGAAAATTCTCGTTGGGGATGAGCGTTGGAAAGGGAGAGGGAGGAATTTTTCTATGAGAAGTCCATAATGGAGCCTTTGTCGTCATAACTGGCTGGCGATGGACCATTGAGTAACGCGAAATATCACAAGGTACGAGGGAATCTCAAGGATATCTGGGCTCTTGGCAAAAGACAAAGGTATCGATGACGACCGAAGGCTCGATAGGTGCGTTGGCTTCGAGGGAAAGCTCGTGAAAGCTTGCGGAGTCTGAAAGGAACGAGGACCTTGACTGGAGAAGAAAAGGAAGAAGAGATAGGAGACAAGAGAGGGAGAGAGAGAGAGAGAGAGAGAGACGAGTTAAAGTGTAGTGTCCGCGTCACGATTCTTTCTATTTTTTTTTGTTTTTGACGAAGAGTCAGGAGAGAAAATGGACCATTGAGAGCTAATATACGATGCCTTCTGTCTCTTTTCCCTTACAACTATCTCGCCACGCTTTTGTTTTCTTTCTCTCGCTTTTATTTTCATCCGTTTATTTCCTCCTTGCGAATTTTTCCACGAGACTTTTTGATATCCATTTTCGTCGGTCGTGACCCAAGTTTCATCCCTCGCCCTGAGGCAAATGCTCGCTTCGTCCTGTTTTTCTTTTACTTTGTGTATTTTCTTAACGTCTCTCCTTTCTCTCTCTTTCTCTCTCTCTCTCTGGGAGAACTTTATTTTACGTACATTGACGAAGAATGGATAAAATTGATAGGAAAACGTACATTTTTCACTCAATGTTTATTCGTCTCGAGAGAATTTTCTTTTGTGATTGATTTTGGAAGAAAGTCATCGAATGCTTTTATTCCATGGATCGAGATTCGATCCAATAATCGTGTACTTTACGCCGTAATGGAAATTTGAAGATTTTCGAGGGTTTCGCTAGTTTTTTGGTTTAAAAAGCTTTCGTTTCTCTCTCTCTCTATCTCTCTCTCCCGAGATAAATTCTTGCTCGCGATGTTATAGAAATTGGAGTTGGATATAGCGGGTAACGGGTGCGTTATACCGAGCCGGAGTATTCTCGCACAGCTGCGAGAGCATTCTTTCGTCAACCACTTCCTCTTTTCACTCTCTCCTCTTTCTCGTTCTATTATATACTTCTTTTTTTTTCATTTTTTTTCTTCCTTTCGCTCTCTTTGTCGTCTTTCCACATCGGCGAATTCGAAACCTCCCCCTCCTCCCCAACAACGACGTACCTCTTTACCACTGTGCACGAACCAACGACTCTCGACCATTGTCACCCTTCCTCCCCATCCCTCCTTTCCAAGGGTTGGAAATATCCCACCGATGGGAGTTTACATACATGGCTTGTATACTACGGGTACCACGGGGAAAATAACACGGGGACCATTTTTCGCCACCGCTGAATATCAACGCCACACTACGATCTTCTTGCAACTTTTTATCGGAAGATATATACGCGTTTTCTTCGTAGATACGTTGTGAAATATTTCCGAACTGGAAAGGACGCTGCTGGAAACGATGTTACATCGGTAAGGAACAAATCTGTCGCTACAGAGTTTCAAAATTTACAAAAATTTACAAAAATTTGACAAAAAATATGTTTTTTCTTAAATTGTGGATCTCAAAATATTTTTTGTTTAGAATTTTTTGCTCGGAAATATTAAAAGATATAAATCGATCGTCGCTAAATACTAAAAAATTCAATATTTTGCAAAAAACAAGAATTTGAACGATTCTCCCAAAAAAATTCAATTATTCGTCGCGTTTTCGTTCACAAATTTGGTGCGTTGTCTGGAATAAAGAAACGTTCATTGATGTACGTACAAATTATTCAAAAAAACGAGAAAAGAAGAGAACCACGAGATCTCACATTAGTAATGAAAACAGACAAAACCGCAATCGAGGAACAAAAGCATTATTCTCTTCTGTTTTTTTGTTTTTTGTTTTTCAGATTCTTTCACGTCGGTGGACCAATGTAGCAGGTGCGGGTGACATATGTACCAGAGATTGTTCGACTATTCTGTCTCCCTCTTTCGTTATACATATATATATATATGTTTTTTTAAAAGAGAGACCGAAAGCGACTCGCTGCCTCGGTAATTGTATTGCTCGCTCGCAGTAGGACGTGGACCTCGTTTCTGTGTGGTAAAAGACACCCCGTGTACCAAACCACCCTCGGATCGCTCACTCTCCCTCTCCCTCTCTTTCTCTGTCTCCTCTCTTTCGTTCCATTATAAGCTCGTGTATATATCACAGTGAGTGTGGAAACGCCCCACGGCGAGTGTGACGGGGCCGGGGGGGAGGGGGAGGGGGAGAGGGAGGGGGGGCTTGGCTTTTATTTCGCACGAGTCCGAGACGAGAACGAAAACTTTTGTATTTACTTTTCACCGCTGATACTCGCGCAGGGTGGTTTACTCGCAGGGGTAGCCGACAATTTTTTGTTTCTTCCGCGGTTTGCTCGTGAATTATACCGGAATCCTCCGAGCAAAAGCATCCTGGAAAACAAGGTGAGAAATTTCGATCGAAATTAAAAATCGTAAGTACTTTCATTCTCGCGTAAATTTGTCCTGGACCGCGACGTTTCCGTTTACGTTGTTTTTGTTATTTTTGTTATTTTTTAAATTTCCCGCGCTTGACAACGTTTTAATTATTCGAGCGTACGACCGTAACCTTTTTTCCCCCCCCCCTACCTTCGTACGAATATATCGTTTTCTCGCTTTTTATCTGTTTTGTTTCGTTGTTTCTCTTCTGCGAAAAGCTCTTCAACGTTTTTCCCCGGAGAACAAAAGAACAACAACATTTATGAACACGTTATTCGGTGAGAATAGAACAAAAAACGAACATACTATCGACGCCCCTCGAGCTAGGTTCAAACCCTCTTCCCAGGATAACGGTGTCGTTTCGACCGTTATCGAACAATGATAAAACGCCACGAGAGGGTAGTTTTCGCCAACGAGAAAAAAACGAAAAAAAAGACGGACATGAGTACTATGTACGAAACAGAAAATATGCCCCGATGCATTCGAATTCGATCGATCGACAATGGAGGAAGAGAGTAGAAAAAACAAGAACAAAAACAACTATGTCGTATTTTCATTATTCGACGATCGTAAAGCTCGGCCGTAAAATGAGGAAAATCTGATTTTGCTCGTGTTTTATAGATCGCCCGGAAGCCCTCCCCTCCTTCCTCGGGTAGTAGTTTTCTTTCGTTTGTACGTACGTCGGGGAAGGGGGAGGGATAGTCGGAAAAATATGAGTTTCTACGAGTCGACGGAAGGAAAGAGTGTTTTGAAAGGAACTAGAGCATCGGCGATGACCTTATCCCGACCTCGAATAACTCCGCGTCTCCTTTTCGTAACCCGCAGTCGCGAGGATTTTCGTCCTGAGATCCCTTCGGTCCTTTCCTCGGTCTTGATTTTTTTTTCTACCTCATATCGTATACTTCCCATCTTTTATATCGAGGTCTCCTACGTACGGTGAATCAAGGAACGGCGAGTACCGAATAACTCGGTCGTCTCGACGACGATCGAAGCTTCCGCAAAAATCGTTTCGAGATTTTTCTCTCAGGAGGACAATGTCTGGTCTTCTCTCGTCCTATTTTATTCCCACGCTCATTTTATTCCCTCCTCCCTGGTAATATAGACGTACCTATCGTTGGATTCTCGACGAGGAGTCTATGCGGCGCTCCTTCAAAACGTCCTTTCTATAACACGATGTGACCTCCCATCCTCCCTGCGGGAGTAAAAGTGAAATTATTTGCGATCGCACTTCCATCCGATCTCCCTCAACGCGGATTCGGACGATCTTTTCCGTCCGATATTGCAGCGCCAAGCTGCTTTAGCTAGTAGCGAGCGAGAAGATAGAAGTCGGAAATGAATTTGATCATCGAGGGAATGGAAACGTGAAAGAAAATGTTTTTTATCACCGGAGGCAAAACAAAATGTTTAAATTCATCGGTTATTTTCACGTTTTTCACGTAAACTGTGATTCGTCATGACTGCTGTTACTCTCCGTCGATTTATGGATAATTATCGACGCGTTATTTACCATTCTTACATTCGTATCGCTGTTTAAATAAATTTACAATTGCAAAAAGAAATTAAAGAAAATAGGTTGAAAATCGGTTCGCTTACCGGTCGTGAGCCGATTCCTCGAGGCAAGTGATGACGAGCTCGAAGTCGTTGAGCCTCTTTTTTCCAAGAACACATTTGAGATGTCCAGCGAGTCTCTGGGCTTCGTCAGCGGGAAATTCTTGTCCGAGTAGCGAGGTGATCCTGACGAGTTTGACACTCTCGTTGACGGCGAGAGCCTCGAAGAAATCGTTGAGGTAGCCGGGATCGGAGCCGCGCTCGACTTGGAAGACGACTTCGAGGGCCTCGAGTGTGCAGGCGGAGCTCTCGAGAATTCTGGTCCAGCCTTCGAGTTCTAGGGGTGAGGTTTGCACCAGAGGTGCTGGTGGTCTGTCGTTAGGTGCTGGCCCAAACCCAGGACCAGCTCCGACCAACCTGCATACAGCAGAGATGTTGCCGTCCGACGCACCAGCTGCTTTCAACAACGAGAACACGGTTCTTGGTGGAACCTCGAGCGGACATAATTGATTCAGAATCAGATGAGTTTTCGGTCCTAGTAAACCAGCGAGGTGTCCTATTATTCCTGGTGGCAAGCCTTCGAGCTCGCGTCTCAGAATATTGGAGTACTGGGCAACTGAGGTGAGATAATAAGCAGCGAGGAATTCCGCGACTGCCATGTGAATCGGTGTGAACAGATCGGCCTTGCGTCTCTGTCCAAAGGTCAAACCACGCGAAAGAAAACCTAATCTGGTAACTTCGATGCCACCGCCTCTGGCTCTTAACTCAGCCTCGGTGTAGCAACAACGACCCTCGCGCAACGCTGCTAACGACAGTTTGCCAAAATCTTCCAACCTCTTCCTGCAGTGACCCGGTATCTCTTCGTCGCTGGGTACAGGCCTGTCAAGGCTCCTACGTACGATGCACTTGATAGCCGCTTGGACAAGAGCACTTGCTTCCGTTGGCAAACTACCCGAGTCTTGATAAAGCGCGCATAGCATGACCCAGCCAAGTGGATGTTGCACCAATTGTTTGATCGGCGTTGGTTGAACGTTGAGTGCTTCCAGAAATTCGCAGGCACGCTCGGCTAGATCGTTGTGAATGAAGTAAGCAACGCAGAGTCTTTCGACGTGAGACCACTCGAGACCGGCCAGATGGATTCTACGCTGGACCAACGGTGACAGTGTCGATGAGTTCGTGGGTGCACAGGTGACGAAAATCCTGGCGTCTGGAAACAGGCGACCCTCGAGGAGATCGGCTGCATCGCCAAGTGACGGTCTTCCGCCAAGACACTCGTCGTAACCGTCGAGCACGAATAGTACGCGATCCTCCATGAGATGAAGGGTGCGCCAAACTTGAGCAACCGCATCGCCCAGGGCTGACGTTCGTGGGAAAAGTTCGCGTGCCAGATAATTCAACAACGTGCTTCCTCGTAATTCCCGCAGTGACACCATGAACGCCAGGGCTGGTCCTTCACCCTGGGTCGCCCAGTGATGCAGTAGACGCAAACAGAGGGTTGTTCTACCGCTTCCTGGTCCACCCTCGACAGCTACGCGTCTGGGAGCTTCCGATATCGTTCCATCGGTCAACTGTAATTGAAAATAAGAAGATTACTTCTAATTCGATGAACGTACATTACTTTCTTTCAATTTGGGGATTAGAATCGACGACGGGTTGCACCTCTCGCGTATGTCCAACTGGTACCGACCAAGTCCCTCTAAAGGGACACCTCGGACTTTGACAGGAAATTGCATGCGGCAATTCCAGGAACATTCGATTTTCGTAGCCCATCGGTGTTTACATGCTCCCGTAGTTCGCGACTTTACGAGAATCTAATATGTGAGCACTAGAGAGCGATGGACCGGAGACCGGATGAGAGGAGAAGCACGAAGGTAAAAGCTGCAAAGTTACGTCGACCTCATGGATGTTACTTCGTACTCACGGGTCCTTTACGTTCTCACTGTCTTATTGCGGGATTACAACGTTACCCTCGGAGTAAAATGAAATTCCCTTCGGAGAGTAAGAGTGTACTTCACGAAGGATGGATCTCCTTGGGACCCAACGAAAGTGCAAAGTTACTTTGATGAATGATAAGAACGTCGAGTGATAAGGAGTAAAGGATGTGAACTCCTGCAGGAAACGTCGAGTGGACGTGAGAAGAAATGACGATTCTTTTCGATTCGAGCTTGACAGTCGAGATTGTTTTCCGGAATGCAAGTTAGTAAAGTGAAGCCTCGTCGAAACAAATTGACAACAAACTTCCGACAAGAAAGAGATTTTAGTTTCTTGAAGATTTCTCGATGAAATTCTTTGCAATCTTGAAGATTTCTCGATGAAATTGCAATTCTTTTTTCGTTTTGTTACAGGTGAAGTGGAGCTTGTCTCGTTTCAACAGAGAAATTACATTTTGACATATTCCATGTTATTTTTGTCTGTTTCCAACGTCCATGGCAGAATTCTGAGCTGCTTTGGTCCACACGAGGTGTACATGCGATAAGGAAGAGCCTTGGCTTGGCTCTTTAAATTCTCGTCTTCGTGGCTCACATCAGGATCATTCTTTATCCCCAGCTTGTCCTTTTCTTCCCTCGTGACGGTTTACCCAAGGACTGTAACCTCTTATTACGTATATGCCGGGTACGAATATACTCGTATAACGCTTTGTGGCCTCGGGACGAGAGAGGGACCCAACATTTTTCCAGGGGGCAATAAATATGTCTGAGATTGTTTCGTGATTTGTGCCAGGCACATGTTAGCTCCGGGCTCTTTTACGGATCTCTCGTATATTCTCTTGCCCCGTTCCCCCCCTTCCTCGCTCTTGACTACGGGCTCTCTTTCGCCTCGATTTATCTCGTTATTTACTCGTGTCTCGAGTCGAGTATAATATCGCTTCAGATTTTCTTGTCCCGGTTGACGTTATTTAAGATGGATTTCCCGTATAAATCGCAAGGCTGGTTATTTCTTCATAATTTTTGGGGTTCGAGTCGGTCGCGACGAGAAAAAAATTGAAGTGGTGAAAAAGATTGTTTAAGGACGAGTTTGTACTTACGCGTATCGGTGCGAAGATCTGATCGATTTTTATGTTCTCCAAACGATGCTCCTGTTCGCTTTTGTGAACTAGTTGTAGATGGGGTTGAAAGTGTGCGGGACATAGAGTGCCCAGTGGCAAGGGCGAAGCCCATGGTGGCAAATGTCGAGGATCCCTCGTACCGAGTTCTCGATAAAAAGTCTTCAAATATCTGTTAAACATCCCGAGAAAACAATTTGTTAATGACATTTATATTATGAACAAAATTTAAGGGGTGAAAAAAATATATAATATAATTTTCGTTAATTTCTCAATCGGACGGAACAAAATACAAAAAAATATAACAGTTAAAATGGAGATTTGTAATGTAATTTTCTTACGTTTTTTAAAAATATTTTTCCTAGAAAGTGGGAAACGCAAGCTGCCTCGAGCATATTTTCCAACCCCTTGTATGAAAGCTTTCATTATGCAAAGGGCATGAATTTTGATGACGTTTCTTTATCTCACTCTCGTCTTTGTATTTTCTTTATTATTTTCCATCGCGAGGCAAGATTCTTGGGGTAAAATGCATAATTCATTTTTCTTAATGAGTCAAAGGGAGGAATGAAAATCAGCAGTGGGTCCAGAAGTATCGTCGTTCGTTGGACAATAATGGGACATGTACGGATCTCGAAGAGGAGGGTTGCATGGAAAAATATTTCACCTCGGCTTTTCCACGTACCTCAATAATTTTCCCAAGGGATCTCTGTCGGGGGAAGTTGGACCACCGAGGCCATTTCCGGTTGCCAGTCTTCTCGAGGAAGCTCTTACGCTGGATATGTAAGCCGCTGGGGCTGGGGGTGGACTGCATGGTGGACAACACACCGGACTACCACCCCCTGGTGTCGAGACCGTGTAACTTCTCTCCAATTCCTGCAACATCCAAAATAACAAACCAGACAATGACTAATCGTTCCAGATGACACGAAAATTCAACGTTTAAAGATAGAATCCAACGAACAACGAATAAATCATCCGCTGCTTTAAAATAAATTTGACCAATCTGGTTTTTGAATAAATTTTTCAACCTTCGTCCCAAAATCAATGTTTCTTAAGTTTCAATTTTACGTGATAGTCCCGTTTTATTCGACGGACCAAGACTGGGATTTTGCGATCCCGGAAACGAGACTCGTGCCGGAAACGTCTCGATATAAAAAGATTTCAGGTAACGAGATGAGGACTTGTCTCGCGCGACTATACATCTTTGGCCGGATCTCGTGTCGTTCGATGGTGAAAGAAAAAGTCTGACGTACCGAGACGAAGCTCGAGTGAGTAAAAGGAGGATGAAAAGAAAAAAAATGGAACGAGAGACGGAGACGATGGAGAAAAAAAACTCCCGGGGTTAAGTGACGGAAGGCAAAAAGGAAGAACGCGAGGTGTAAAAAAACACATACAGGAAGACGATCGAGCGGACGGTAAGGGAGCGATGCCAGGGGGATGGGGGTTGGCTCGTGAGCCCCGCTACCGAGTGCAACGGCTTTCAATCGCGGAACCACTTTTCATCCCCCGTTCTCTCGTTCCACCCCGGCTGCGACCGCCGGTCACAAATTGATTAAATATCGGCGAGGGGAAACATTGTCTCGGTTTCTATTGCTCTTCTTCTTCTTCTTATTTTTATTATTATTTTTTTCTTTTTATTTATGAATCTATCGTGCATTTTTCTATCGATACCGCACAATTAACTTTAGATTGTATTTTGATGTAACTTTTAATTGATTAAATTTTAATTCAAATTTCGTTAGAGTTTTAATGCATCGAACTTTCGATCGAGATACGATTAATAATTGTATCATTTGAGTTATGATTGGATTCTGTATCGATGAAATTTGCTTGGAGTTACAATAAATTGAAATTTTGATCGAATTTCAAACGATCGATCGATTAAATTTTTATTCAAATTTCGTTGAAGTTTTAACGCATGGAACTTTTGATCAAGATACGATTGATAATTTAATCATTTGAATTATGATTGGATTCTGTATCGATCAAATTTGCATAATGTTTCAATAAATTGAAATTTTGATCGAAATTCAAACGATAAATCATTTACGATTTCTCGATAAAAAAATATGACAACTTTTTAAATTCGAATGAATCGAATAAAAACGTTATTCGACTGCTGGACGATTGACTTCAGATTGTAATTTGATTTAACTTTTAATCGATTCGACTTTGATTTGTATTTCGTTAAAACATTTTAATTGCATCGAACTTTTAATCAAGATTCGATTAAAAATTTAATTATTTAAATTACGATTGACATCTGACTGAAGTTGGAATCCATTTAATTCCGTATCGTTGACATTTGCTCGATAATTCAATAAATTGATATTTTTATCAAACTTCAAATCAAACGATCGATCGATCGAACTTTCTTGATAAAAAAAATTTGCGAATTTATAATTCGAATTAATCGAATAAAAACGTCATTCGACTACTGGAAATTCTCGTCGGAGATAACTCGAACGGCGAGAACTTCCTCTCGCAACGGAAGACACGTCCACTTATCAAAATTGGTTTCACGACTGACAAATTCATGTTCCACAAAACGATGCTCGTAGAGACGGGATTCTCCAAGCTTCGCAAGCTCTCGACGTTTCTCCCAACAGGTAAGCTCTATGTTCATTGATAGACGAGTATCTCTCTCTCTCTCTCTCTCCCTCTCTCTCTCCCTCTCTCTCTCTCTCCCCCCCCCCTCCCTCTCTCTCACTCTCTCTCTCTCTCTCTCTCTCTCTCTCTCTCTCTCTCTCTCTCTCTCTCTCGTCTACTCGATCCTCACCTCGGCTCGTACATTCGATGCCTTTGCGTCTCTACAACCGGGAGCTTTTGAACTTCGGGTCTCGGATAATTTTACTCGCAAGTCCGTGACACCTTACCTCGTTGAAATTCTCGCGCCTTAGGCGAGATTTTCAAAGTCATTATTCCAAGTCTCGACTAACGTCGTAGCTACCTAATCTCATTGAATCTCATATTTATCACTCGACATTCCCATGTCTAGTTACAAATTTTCGCTAGGGTCCAATTCGCCCTTTAATCGAGTAAAATCACATTAGTAATGGAAAACCGGAATTCGATTCGTTTGCTTCCACACGACGTGCGAGAGGAACCTTCGTGAAAAGTTTTGCTCTTAGCGAGATTAAAAAAAAAAGAAAAACAAAAACACAAATAAAAATTTGCATTTGTACGAAATCGTAAAGCATATCGCGCATTATTTTTTTTCCTGGGGTCAAGCACGAAACAAAAGAAGTTCTCGGGCGATGAAAGAGATCCTAGGAATAAAATAGTTCGTGCGATAAACAAAGTTAAAATAAAAGAAAGAAAACAAAAAAATCAACGGATTCGCATGAAAATTCTTTCCTTTTTTCAATTCATTCGTTCGGCACGAAAAACTGGAGCACTTTGTTGGG
>JAPYZT010002576.1:0-15066 GCA_030522965.1 Tryphoninae sp. A BG-2022a
ATATAATATAATATAATATAATATAATATAATATCATATGATATAATATAATATAATATAATATAATATAATATATTATATTATAATATAATATCATATGATATAATATAATATAATATAATATAATATAATATATTATAATATAATATAATATAGTATAATATAATATATATGTATTTATTATATATATAGAAAGAGAGAGGGAGAAAGAGAGAGAGAGAAACATGTACATATATAGATGTACATGCTTTTTTTTTGTAATTAGCGTATCGGAACCGAGCGCAAATTGCAAAATACTATATATTGCGTGTAGTCGATAGATCGGGGAGCTATCTTCGGTAACATATGTAATATAAATAAATATATATATATGTTTATATGTAGATATAGATATACGGTTATGTTGGAAGAGTAACGAGTGAAAAGGTGCGTGACAAAAAGCGTTTGCGTCGACAGCGCGAAAACGACGACGAAGGTGGCACGCTATCCGAAGGAAGTCGCGTATCTCTATAACTTTATGTGTATAAATGTGTGTGCTTGTCTCTCTCTCTCTCTCTCTCTCTCTCTCTCTCTCTATCTATCTATCTATCTATCTGTGTGAATACATAAAAGTGGGGGTTTGAGGCATTATATATATATATATATATATATATATATATATATGTGTGTGTGTGTGTGTGTGTGTGTGTGTGTGTGTGTGTGTGCGGACAGTTCTCTGTTTACATAGACACGAGAATTTTTTTCCTGCCTAGTTAGACTATCGCAATTGCGCTGTAAACTTTTAACAATATCTCGGAGCATGTATCTATATATAGATATGCCAATATATGTATGGGGCGTTTCGAGTGAATTTAGAGCTGAGGAAAATAATTGATTTAAGTTCATATTAAATAAAAGATAAATCGATCCCTCGAATAGTCATAGTTTATTTCTAATTTCAAAACAGTGAAGTGGAAGAAATATTATTTTATTGTTAATTAATGTTACAAAAATGTGAAATTCGCTGATTTGAAAATTATACTTATGCACATAGTTATTCGAGATTAAAAATTTTAGATTTTCCAATCGTTCCCTTTAATCCATAAAATCTTTAACTTCGTTGCAATTTATTTAAAAAAAAACACTCTTTCTATTCTCGTTTTGACGAAATCCAAATAGTTTGGATCAACCCTAAATAATGTTTTGCACTTATTGAACTCAAAATAACAAAAGAAATAATAAACTCTGATCATCGTTCTGATTCGTCCTGCAATTGCAAACAAACGAATATTTCACAATTGTTATTTATTCAATTTAATTCGTAAAGACGATCGATCATAAAGATGGCCGATCGATCCCTCGGGATCGTCGAATTTTTGGGTACTTTTTTTTGTTTTTGAACGTACTTATATCTATAAGGAGCGGTGAAATAACGTGGAACGTCCTATATAAGTATACTATATAAGTTGCGAGGGTGTGCGAGCATTTCGTATTTTAAAATTTTAATGGGGTCGACTCTGAAACCCGGCGTTGATAACGTCGAGAAAACGCGCCTGAGAGCTCAAGCATTCGCAGCTTTGCGCGGGACATTGCAACGGGTTAACGCCCTGCCATTGCCCGACGCCTACCTCCATTTTTTATTGTAACTTGTACTGCATATATATATATATATATATATATATATATATGTATATGAATGCATATATAAGCCAGAATGCTCGGGCATATTTATATCCGACACATTTCGATTTCACAGACTTCGAGATACTTTAATCCCCGTTATCATTTTTAAACCAGCACCTCTCTCTCTCTCTCTCACTCCGAATGGATTTATAACATCTCGGGGCAAATTGAGAAACGAGAATCGAGAATTGGCCAATTTTATTATTTTCCTTTTTTGCCCCCTTTCGATCGTGCCATCCATCACAATTGCATTAACCTGACAATTATTATATCGGAGTTTCGATCTTTCACGCTCGAGACTTTGTATTTTATGGGAGAGTAAGAAAAAAAAACGAAATTATTACCGACGGTGGGTAACGATGCTGTTTTATTGTACGCGTATATATCTCGATGTAATAAAAAATATCGAGTTGGAATTGTGTATTGGGATTTTTGGGGGTACCTAGGGGTCAAATGCAGCACTCGGGATCGATCGACGAGTTTATTACGTCGGGTGTTTCATTTGACCCCGATCTACCCCAAACGTCCGTAGAAGGCCGAGAAAGGTTCGAATCTTTATATATATGTATATGGTACTTACATTTTTGGTATCTGTATCTTGTCGGCGTCGTTCTGTCGTCCGAAATCGTGCCACGGTCTCGATCTCGGTGGATTTGGGCTTGCATTGGCACTCGACGAGCCACCCGACACGAGACCACCGCGTTGTACCTGAGTCTGTCCGTGAGACTGTTGCAACTGAAGCTGCAACGGTTGATGATGAATAACTGCGCCGCTCTCCAGCACAACTGCCGTACCCGTAGTCGTGCCACCGGGGCATAATTCCGTGTAGTCGAACGACGACTGGAGCGAACAAAAAATCAACGTGAAACGTAAATATTAAAGAAAGTAATTGGCCTTGGTTCTTATTGACATCATTTTTATGTCATATTAAATTTTGTAGCCAATCGTTGTAATTACATTCAGGATTATCGAGAGTAAAATAGAAATTGAAGAATATTCTTACTTCGACCGGCTATTGACATCGTTTTTATGTCACATCTGCTTTTATAGGTATGAATTATAAAAGGAGATTCAAAGGAGTCAATACAAAAGTAAGGATGAGCGAATATCATTACTTTTGCTTCCTATTGACATCGTTCTCATGCCAGGCTTAATTTTGTAAGGGATCATGATAAAAACATTGAGAACTGTCGCAAGATAAATAGCAATTGAAGAACATCATTACTTTTACTGTTTATTGACATCACTTTGATACCACGAGTAATTTCGTAATGACTCATTGTGATAACATGTTCCGAAAATTGAAAAGCAAATGATATTTAAAGGACGTCGCTACATCTTTTATGTATTGACATCATTTCAATGTCACGTTCAATTTCATAGACACTTATTGCAATAACGCTTCAAAGAATTGCTAGAAAAATGGAAATTAAAGATTATCAGTAGCTTTTCTTCTATTGATATCGTTTTTATTGACATCGTTCTCATGTCAGGCTTCATTTCGTAAGCGATCATGGTAAAAACATTTAGAACTGTCACACGATAAATAGACATTGAAGAACATCGTTACTTTTACTGTTTATTGACATCACTTTGATACCACGAGTAATTTTGTAATGGCGCATTATGATAACACGTTCCGAAAATGGAAAAACAAATGATATTTAAAAGACGTCGCTACATGTGTATGTATTGACATCATTTCAGTGTCACGCCCAATTCCATAGACACTTATTGCAATAACGCTTCAAAGAATTATTAGAAAGATGCAAATTAAAGATTATCAGTAGCTTGTCTTCTATTGACATCATTTCGATGTTACTAACATTATATCCCATTTCGCATGGTTTATTACACCGTTAATACCCATTTTAAAAAATCAAGATAAATATAAAAGTTAAAGATCATCGTTATGTTCCTTCTTCTATTGACATCGTTTTTGTGTCGCATCTTATTTTATTGATTCATAATGGAAAAAGAAAGTTATTTTTGCGCCAAACGATTCTTAGCCATCAATCAGTCTGAAAACGAAACAGACGTGATAAGAGAAAGAGTAATCGATGTCAACAAACCTGATGAAGGGCGGTTGGTGGATGATGATCCTGTCTCGGTGTGACAGCATCGGCTCCGATTCCAGAATCGGGACTGGGAAGATCAACGGTAAGAACTTTGCTACTGCTCGATGAAGAACGTATCGCGTGGGTCGTCGCGTACGAGCTCGGCACAACTTCGTACCTCGTGTACGACGCTGTCGTCGTCGGTAAGGACGTACCGCTCGACGATGCTAATGGCGGTAATGCATCACCTGTAACGTATACGGCCGTTGTTTCCTGATGCAAACCCGTTTGATTTGCCGCATTAGCCGCGGCGTTTGCCGATGTCGACGTATAAGCGGCGGACTGCAATCTCGGGCTGCACGACGAGTAAGGATCATAAGGACTCCCGTATTGCTGCACCTATTAACAAAAAAAATAAAACTATCAGCCTGACGTAATGTAACAATGTGGAAAACAGGACGATATTATACATTGCTGTACGAGATAAGAAAATTATATGATATTTAAAAAAAATTGTAAAAGAAAGAATCATTTTCCATAAGTGGTCGAGGAGGTAATAGAAAATCTTATTTTAAAGCAATCTCTTCAGCAAAATCTTAAAGCAAAAATGCTTTAAGAAAGTCCAGTCATTTCATCAAAGTGAACTTTGCAATCTGTGTTTATACAAATCATATAGAAATGAATGATTCGCTTTTATTGGCGGGATTGTATAATAATTAATCAATCAGTCGTTACGAAATGCGTTTGCGAGTATGGGAATAAAAGTGAGGTTAAGCATGGGCTATTACAGCCGTGGCTGCGGAATCGCGATTTGTAAATCTATTTTTACAGTTAATTATACAGGCTTAAACTGCAGAAAATGAATGTTCGAAACAGTGAGCAACGAAGGTTGCATAAAAAATGCGATAGTCGCGCCTCGCCGGACTTATTTCCTGACTAATTAAATTTTTAATTGAATATTGACATCGAAAACTTCGCAATAATGGCCGCTCGCTTTGGTCACGCCACGCAAGGACATCTGGCGGCAAAATTTTTAACCAGTTTGAATTAAAAATGTAACGGTCAAACGGTTAGCGGAAAAACAAAACCAAACATTCTAAAAAAAGCTAAATGGATGAAAAATCGTCTTTTTCAGTATCATTCACAAACAACACCCAAAAAATTTGTTTTTCTTTTAAAAAATCGACATTCCAAAAGTTATCACTCTTTCTAGATGAATTCCATAAAGTAAACAAAAAATCTGGAAAAATTACTGTTTTAACGCAGAAAAACAAATCCAAAAACTCTAAAAAAAACGACAAATGTATAAACGATCACCCTTATCAGTATCATTCACAAAAAGCACCCAAAAAATTTGTTTTTCTTTAAAAAAATCGGTGTTCCAAAAGTTATCACTCTTTCCAGATGAATTCCATAAAATAAAAAAAAAATCTGAAAAATTACTGTTTTATCGCAGAAAAACAAGTCCAAAAATTCGAAAAAAAAACAAAAAATGTATAAACAATCGCCCTTATCAGTATCATTCACAAATAACACCCAAAAAAATTGTTTTTCTTTACAAAAATCGGCATTCCAAAAGTTCCCACTCTTTCTAGATGAATTGCATAAAACAAAAACAAAAAATAAATAAAATGATATTTTTGCAGTGCATTTGATATTTTCAAAGAAATATCTAAAAACCAAAATATAGATATTCCTATGACGACAATAACAATTTCCCGACAATTCGACGCTGTATAGTTGGCAAGGGTCATGAGCAAGGTACACACGAGGTCAAATGCAATTTTCTGATGGCCACAAGTCTCTTTCCCTCTTTCTCGAGGCAGAGATAATGAAAGAGAGAGAGAGGGAGAGAGAGAGAGAGAGAGAGAGAGGGGTGGAAACGAAGCGAAGGAAAAATCCTGTTACCTGTAGCTGGTGCTGATGATGGTGATACATTCCTGGCGGTGTTGGACTATCCGGTTGTTCCTGTTTGTGCCGTTTGCTGGACTGCTGACCTCCGCGTGATGAGCTGAGGTCTTCGGGTTCTCTCTTGACCCCTGTTATACCACCTGTGCCACCTGACGATGCGTCATGACGCAACGACTGGGGACTCAGTGGCATTGATATACCGGACTGTAGATTTTGTCCAGGACTGTGGGACTGTTGATTGTACTGATGAAGAAAATGGTGCAATTCACCGGTGCCTTCGTTGTTCTCCATACGATTACTTCCGGTCGTACCAGGGGGTGCTTCCTGTACCAGCAACTTTTGTCCCATTACACCCCTAGCAAGCAAAAACAAAACACGTTACAAAATTCACTTCGCAATTTGAAAAAGCTTCGATGAAATAAGAAAAACGAAATTAAGTGAAAAAAAAACATTCAAAATGGCGGATCGATCTATTTCTGTGAAGAGGGCTTAAAGAGGCACGACGAATTTACGACGTCAACGCGCCGCGTGTGAGATCTTTGGACAAAAGGGGACCTTTTTTTTTTCTTTTTATACTTCGACCCTTTGGGAACGCGTCCTGACACTCGGAATTTTTTTCGCTCTCATTTTCGTATCGCCCCGATCGATATTCGATTTCAACGGGGATGAATAATAATTTTGTATAAATAAACGATTAGTCGAGGAACGAAGGGAAGAAACCTCGTGAATTCGATTTAATTCGACAATTTTTTTACGATCGAGACATTTACCAAACGGAACAAAAAATGATGAATCATTTCAAAAAATTAATCCGTCAAATTTCGATTTTAATTAAAATCCGCTCGATCCTTTTCCCGTTTACTTTCCTTCGTTTTTTCAAAATTCCACAAACTTCTCTCGCCACGTTTCTTATAAAAATTCAAAGAATGATCTCATCCCATAACGGTGTAACAAAAAAAAAAAAAAGAAACGCGCGCGACATTCAACAGTTTCTCTCGCATCCACGTGCGTAAATTTATAATTTTATACCATTCGGATAACTAAAAGATGCGAAACCATCCTTTTTTTCTCCTCTCCTCTCGGTTTCACATTACAGATGAAGAAAGAGAGAAAGAGAGAGAGAGATAGAAAAAAGATGAGGCAGAGAAAAATAAAGAGGAAAAAGCGGTACACGTATAAATCGGCAAAGGAAATACACACACACACACACACACACACACACACACACACACACACACACACACACACATACATATAAACTATACAACGATGCCAAGAGACACAATATCACACCGTTGGTAATAAAATTTTCGAACTTCTTGTAAGAAAGACGAGGAAAAGAAAGGAAGAGAGAAAACAAAATGAAGAAATGGGAGAGAAAAAATGGCCGCGAGGCGACACACCAACAAACATACACGTATAAATATCCATACGTCCCTAGTACGTATACGCGAGAGGATCAAAAGCGACGCGTCTCTCGGCATTATGTGAAGTAGTTAACATGTTATATTTAGCATGATAATGCGTATCCACAAAGACGTCTACCCTTATAAACTGCCAACGCTTTCGGTATATGTGATCTTTTTACATTCTTCTTTTCGCTCTCTCTCTCTCTCTCTCTCTCTCTCTCTCTCCCTCTCTCTCTCTCTCTCTCTCTTGCCATATATATATATATATCATCGAGTCGCTGGATGAAATTTACCCCCTTAAGGATGCCACCTCGTCCCTCTCGCTCTTTTTTCCTATACGTATCTCGAGCTTCTCGCATCTCCGTTCTCCTTCTCTCTCGAGCCAAAAGAGAGAGCTTCTCTCTCCTTCTTTTGGCTCGAGCACCCTGGCCTTCTTCCTACCTACGGTCAGATGCATCGAGACAATAAAAAGATTTTTTTCTCTTTTCTTTTCTTTTCTTACCCGTTCACCCTCCTCTCGATACCTCGGCTTTCATTCTCTATCTCTAGCTTGTCTTTTCTTTTTTATTATTATTTTTTTTTTATACGACGCGTGGAAACTCGTGGAATGAGAAGTAAGTGTATATATGTATGTATGTGTATAATAAGTGATTCTTCGTATGTAGATATGTGAACATTATAGTGAGAGAATTCGAAATGCAGGAGTGAGAGAGACAGAAAGAGCGAGAGAGTGAGGGAGAGAGGGGGAGGGAGTGATGGGGAGGGGGCAAAAAGACATCGCGAAGGGTTCGAGCCAACGTCATAACCCGGGGCTACGAGGGTTATTCTTGCCCTATGAATTCGGCTTAAATGAAATGGAGACGAGGAACGCGAGATGAGGGAGAGAATATGCGCGAGATGCTGGATGAACGGTGCACGCTCGATCGAGTAATGCGATGCTAATCCTCAACGACGCGAACTCTCTACCTTTTCCCTCTTTCGTACGCATCTCGGCACTCGAGAAAAATTCTTCGGTCTCGACGAAGGTGCGACATGGATACGCGTATGCATATATTTGCGCGCTATAGAAAAATGCAAATGGCGATATATCGAAGAAATGAAAATAAATGATGGTTCTGTTTTGTGAGAGAATAGCGTCGATAAATAATGGAATAAGAGAATTTTTTTGCTTTTTTTTCGAGTTTTCGAAGGGTTTGGAAGAGGACGAAGAGAATTTTTGAAAATTGATTCTACATTTTTAAGTCCGGATGAAAGGAACATGTAATTTATGAAAAAAATATATAAATTGTTGAATTTGCGACGCGAAGAGTCGTTAGGCCAGAAGTTTGTTTCGACAAAGTTTTTTCGGTTCGCAGAAGTTTGAAAAATGATCAATTTTCGAGATCGGACTTGCGAGAGAAGTTCTAAAGAAATCCGATGGGCGTCGCTACAGTCGCGCCACCACGTTAGTAGTGGCGTCATATTGAACTATTTTTGTAACGGTTTTTCTATATTCAAATTTGTCAAGACAATCAACGCGAACGATGAAGGAAACGAAAACTTTGGTGTAAAAGAAGCGATTTTCCATTCGTGAAGGAACGAAGGGAAGGATGTGTGGTGTGCGTAACGAGGCAACTTGACCCCCGCTGACAAAAACCGCACGCTTCGCTTGTGACCTCCCTCAGGACGCTCCGGTTCCATCGTTATGGGCTCACGAGTTTATTCCTTTTCATTTTTTTTCACTGCTCTTTGTTTCTCTTCTCGTGCCAACGATACTCGAGTCTTGCTGAAAACGAGACCTGACATTCGTACACACACGGTCTTATCTCTCTTACTTCGTCACTAGCGTCCTTCCACCATCGTCGCCATTATGGTAGTTGGGTCAGAGGTGCAAATTATGCTCGTTCCTTTTTTTTCCAACTATACGAGTTTCATTTGTCAGGCGTGAGGGATCATCGCACGGCGTGTGAAACAAAAAGTCCTGGATTCGTCAAGATTCCACGAAGAACAAGATGTCTTTTTACTTCCGGCCGCAAGATGGCGGTATAATAAATAATTAGAGCAATTTCTGAAATGACGTTAGAAGAACGGAGAAAGGGCACCAGCTTCACGGTAATGATGGTAGCAGCCTCGTGAATCGCGCGTGGAGTGTTCTCGTAACGAGGCGACTCAGGGAATGACCCGAACTGTCGTTGGACATGCCTGAGTGTGACCTCAGTTCGTAGTAGCGTAGTGATATACATATGTGTTGTTTTTTTTTTAAGTCAGTACTCTGTACTTGCCGACTGTACAACAAGTTGCATGAGCTTAATATGTGTGTGTGTATATATATATGAGAAGTCAGCATTGTCAACGTGGCTCGAGCCAGTAATAAAATTATGATCGTAAATTTGAATAAACGAGAACGTGATGCTAGTCTTGATGCTTCCTACGTGTCGGGCATTAAAGTCGAGATGGGGAAGTAACGTTCTCACTGGATTTGAACTTTGCCGGCACTTTTTTTTATTCCCTCGTTTGCCAACGCTAGACAAGTAGTCGGTACTAGCGCTGAAGTGTCCAAGTATATACCTCTTCGAGGCTTTTCCTTAAAGAGGTGTTTTTCTCGCTTTTTCATTATTGTATAAGAGAACGAGGAAGAGGCATGAAGGGCCAGGTCTTTGGTTTTTACGACGTGACACTGGTGTCAGTTCGTTGGGTCAAAAGCCACAGGAGCAGAGTTCTGGACAGAGATCTCTGGGTAACGATAAACAGGGAAAAACGAGACCTGTATAACGTAAGAGATTATTTTCGCCGCGAGGACGACGAGCGACGAGCTCTTTGGGTTCACTGAATTATTTTGTTCGTTAGTTTTCTAGAATCGATTATACGACTCGAAACATTTATTAGTTTGTTTTCACGCGGTGAAACTTTTGATATCGTACGAAGAGAGGTTATGCGATCTTTGTGACAAAATGCGATTCGTAAATTCTTCGAGACGACTGAACCGATCAGGATGAAACGTAGCTTATTCAATTCTTGCCACGATTTTGCGTCTGAAGAGCCGAATTTTATCTCGATCGGTTGCACCAGACCAGAGAATTCGCGAATTGAGTTTTCGAAGTGGAGTACGGAACATGGCGACACTAGCGCCATCGATGGGTGACGTATGATCCTCCAAGTAGCCAAAAAACGAAATAAGATCTTTCCACGACAAATTTCGTACGACAATAAAAAAGAACAGTAATAAACGTTGATATTCCTCAAAAATATCCTTGACAAAATAGCGAGAAAAATAAATTGTTTGCGTGACTCCAAAAAAAAAATCTTCATCTCGTTAAAAACGTCGGACAAATTTACTAGCGATGCAACCACGAGAATTGGATTAAAGATCATTGTGTTCTCACCCGAACGAAGACTGTGACACCAACAAAAAAATAAATACGCACGCAAAAATTATATTCACGATCGTTGAGATGCATCAAAAGATTTTTAACGATCCAGTCTCCTCGTACAAATTGTCGACAGATCTTATCTCCTCTCGCTCTCTCTCCCTCTCTCTTTCGCTATATAGCCTTCGAGATCCAAGGGAAGATTGGAGAGATGAACCGGAGCCCATTTTTTCCTATTCATCTTTTCGCTCCTCGCTAAGATCGTCGAACGAGATAAAAGGATACAAAAAAAAAATTACAGAATCCATTGCGAATAAATTTTTGTCAAATTCGCATCAGTGCACACCTCGAGGAGACTCGACAGTCGTCACGACACAAAATTACACGAATAAAAAGAATGAATTTTCAACGAAATAATTAAAAAATCAAATTATCGATATTTTGCAACAGCCAAGGACAATTTTGACTATCAACCATTGCGAGAAAGATACGAGAGGGGATAAATTCTTTTTTATACAATCTCCGAACGAGCTCGATGCTGATGAGGCAGACAGTCAAAAACCACGAGAACGAAAGGTCCTTTAGATTCGTACGTTGAGGATTTTCTCAACAGTAAATTACAAAATATGCTAAGCGTCCGATATAAATCAAAAGTGGGACTGTAGGAATGAGCCTAACGCGTTAACCGTATACGGTAAAGGGGCCCATGAGACCATCGTCCTCGGTTCGTTGATAAAAAGCAACGCTGGAGGGGGGGGGACGAAAATGCATGGCAAAGAGAGAATATTTTGGGGGGTTGGCAAAGGCTGTGCCCCAAAATGCAGAAGAAACAACCCTCGATTGGGGTGAGACCGTTTCTGTCTAAGGTAGAATTATATATATATATATATATATATATGTATATATATATATGTATATATATTGCACAAGTGTAATACTAGAGGTTTACAAAAAGACATACGGAGTGAAAGAAAGAGAGAGAGAGAGAGAGAGAGAGAGAGAATTCTATGGACTATCGTGCAGTTTGCAAACCGAGCAAATGGGCCGGAAACGAATAATTTCTCATCTTCGTTACACCGACTAAGTAGGCATGTGCATGAGGCACGTGAGATTTTCAATTTTTTTTTGAGTTTGCAGTGGTGTGACGAAAATCCTGGTCCATGAAAGTCGCAGAAACATTTTTGTAGGAATAAAATTGATTCAGGGATTCAAATAATATTGATTGTGGTTAACAAAAAAATTGATTCGAGTAATTGAAAGAACTATGGGATTAAAGTTGGAAAAATTGAATTTGATAATTGCATTTTATCAAATTATGAATCATTGAATTAAAATGTTAAGTTCATTTTATTCAGTTTATTGAAATAATTGGAATTTCAATTTTAATATGGAAATGTAATAATTCAATTTTAATGCATTATCAAAAATTGAACTTAACACATTAATATTAATAAATGATTAAAATATGAATTTAAATATTCAATTTTATTTATGCGATTCCTTGATGTTTGTTATTGACCGATAAGGTAGTCGAAATATCGAGTCCAAATTATAACTCTACTCAATGATATTTTATTTCTAACTACTGCAATATATATTGTACAGAAGAGAAAAAAAAGATTAAAGTAGACGCGATTGAGTAGAAGATACAGCAAACGGATTACGAAAACTGATTCATCCGTACGAAACTCGTATACCACGCTTCCACCGACTATTTTGCACGTGTGCCAGGTCGTAAAAGCTTCAAATTTTTCGTTCATCCATTCTCTCTTGGCACCCACGGGTATGACTGGAGCGCTCCTATTTTCTCGGTCTAAATTGAGACACACACATACACACACACTATGTATATACATATACAGCATTCGCTGAGGGCGTAGGTATAACCCTGAGTCGTGGTCACTATATATACAGGGTGCCTGAAAAGTCATGGATCGTATGGTACCTGCGGCTAGTTGATGATGCCACGAACTCATGTCCAAAGTCCGGACGCTTAATTTATAGTAGTTTTCAAATAAGAGACGATCTAAGTTGTCCAAAGACGATCTAGCAGGATAGCAACACGTATCCGAAGTTTAAAGGGTCATTGATTGTCGTCGATGCGTGGTGCAGACTATAACTGTCGAATACGATAGTTGGTCGGCCATCGTTTCTTCGGATTTTGCCTACGCATTGTCGATCGATATCCTCCTAAACTTCAGACACGCGTTGCCATCCTCTCGATCCCGTTCTAACGTAACCGATTCGAGTTCTCCTATGGGACAACTTAGATCGTCTCGCATTTGAAAACTATTGCGAATTGAGCGTGCGGACTTTGAACGTGAGTTCATAACACCATCAGCTACACGCAACGTACAATACGCTGCGGAACTTCTGAGTCACCCGGTATATATATCTGGCTAGTCATAGAACCGTATGCAAGTCGACGTAGCCGCTTCGGCACCTGCGTGGGTGACGTTTTGCAGCGTCATTTATTTAGAAGCCGGAACACAAGACGAGACACCAGACACACGTTTCGCTAACCGGATAAATTTAATATAATATGCGGCAAAACTCGTAATGCATAATAACGTGGACGGGGAGGCGTTATTAGCTCGGTACCTGCAGCGTAGCGATATCGCACGCACATTCTCTAAGTTCGCGCCTCGATCGAGGGAGAGAACACAAAATTTATGCGGAAATAAAAACTGGAACCGACCCACGGGGGATAATTTTAAATCGTCAAACCAGAAAACCTCTAGAAAGGATTTTACGATGAAATTATCGCGAGATTTAATTATTCATTGATCAGATACGATTGCTATAGATAGAGTTTTGACATTTTTTTCGACAGAGGTGCTGTGGTGCTTGGATCTTAGTATTCTTGACGCATTTTGCCGTGGCTTCTTTTACAATCTTTCTTTACAATGGTAAATACGATGTAAAAAAGAATATTAACGATATCACAATTATTTAAATTTTTAAAAGATCCACGGTTTTGTATTTTTTTAAACGAAGGAAAATAAGAACTTTATAAAAATCGTTTAGACATCACAAAATGTTTAAAATATTCAATTTTACCAAAAACCTAAAAGCATTTGAATCTTGGGAGACAGTAAGGATAAAAAAAACAACGAAATTTTTGTAACTTTTATCCCGAAACAAAAAAAAACTTTTTTCAAGAATCGAATTTGGATGAAATTTTGAAAAAAAGTAAGGTCACTCATGAGGCAAACAACTACCCCTTCCGTGTACTCGTTCGAAAGGTCTCCTCGAACCGATCAAATATAACACCAAATAATCGACAATTAGGAAAAAAAATTGTTTAAACAAAATAAAATACTCACGCGGACCAAAGTTCGTGGGGTGGTGGCAACTTGACGTCGGAGGCCTTGTCAGGTATTTTGTAATACTCGTAAACGTACGAGGCTGCAGGATCATCGGCGTGCGAGGCAACGGCCGAGACCTGATGTTGCTGTTGTAAATTGAGCATCGCAGCGGTCGCTACCGACAGTGGATGCTCGCAATACGCTCGCCAATCGCCCTCCATACCCTGTACCTGCACCTGCACGGCTGCAACCCTCTTGTGAACGTCACCAACGTCCTCGTCACCTCCGTTCGTTGTTACGTCGTTTCCCGAATTCTGGACGTTATTTTGCAACGTTTGCTGTGCCTCTTGATCATTTACGATTTCCTCGTCCTCGTCCACGGCCTCTCGTCCACCGTAAGCCTGCTGTTGGCCCTTCTCGGCCACCCCAGCGGGCTCCTCCTCGCCGCGACTTCGTCTTCTGTAAATCCGCAACAAAAAACCGAAACGATAATTAAACAAATAAACAAACTAAAAACATAAATTCCACTCAATGATCAAAATTCCAACTAACTAATGAACAAATTTCTGTATTCCCTCTCTACGTCTCTAACCCTTCCACCACAATTCTAAAACAACCCACGAAACGCGATTCTAACTCCGCTGTCGAATTCGAGAGTCGGAACATAAAAAAAGCGAAAAAAAGAAGGAAAAGTGTCGAAGCAGATGCCAGGGAAGGTCGAACGTCGACCAGGTACGTAATATCTGATGCACGTATGCATGTGTTTCGATGTTGCTGCTGGTGGTGAGCCCAAGAGGGAGAGTCGTATCTATACACGACCGGAGATTAATTATTATAGACCCCCTTTTGCCTTTTGCCTACAGTCATCAATTTATATATCCCCTCCCTTCAACCCTTTCTCTCCCTCTCACTCGTTCTTTATACGCGAATCCCAATCCCAATCCCTGCCACGTACGTGGAATAAAGGCTTATCCTCTCTCTAATTTATGCATGTCGAATCAATCTCCCTTCTACTATACACATATGCTCTGCCTCTGTCTCTCAGCTTGGAATATTTTCTCTCTCGCTTACTCCCTACTGCTCTTCGGGGTATCTCTCGTAGATCCTGCAGGATAATATCTGCACCTGGATGCACATATAACCGTTTCCCGAGAGAATATTGCGAGAGAGAGAGAGAGAGAGAACCGATAATGAGGGCTCGAATTATCCTGTGCAAATATTTTTCTCCTTGCTTGTTTGCATAGGACAGATCGAGAGAGAGAGAGGGAGAGAGAGAGAGAGAGAGAGAGAAAATGTAGTTTTCTTGAGCTTTTATTATTATTTCGTGCTAGATTTGTCTTTTACGAGACGAAGAGAGAGAGAGAGAGAGAGA
>JAPYZT010002577.1:0-15267 GCA_030522965.1 Tryphoninae sp. A BG-2022a
TTGAAATGAGAGAAGAATACTCCCGATATATCTCTGTCCTTTATATGCTGGTACAGTGCCTCTCATGGGAGCGCTCAGTCTATCTTATAAGTCTATGATATAGACCGGCCTTTGCAGACGGATAAGCCGCTCGTTGCGCCTCTGTTGATAGGTGTATACTTCCAGAGCGCCATCTAACTGCGACTAAAAATAAAACTTTGCGCGCGTTTTTTCAGATGGTAAATTGCGCAAGATAGATGCAGCTACTGGTCTGACGAGTAATGAAGGCTTCGAATTTCAAGTTTCTCAGGATGCACAGTATAATCAAAAACGTTACGAGGCACTCGGTGAGGTAATTAATTATTAATTATATAATAAATACGATGAAATCTGCTGAGTGACGTACTAATAGTACTAAATAATTTTTTTCGCACTTGTAGTACAAGATTTACATGTTTAATGGATTTATTCATATTTTCCAGGTAATCAATGAACACATTTATGGATTATTGGAAAAAGAAGGCCTTTGGAGATTGCCAGTACCGAAGGCGAGTAAGACTGAATCGGAATTGCGATCATTCATTTTCGCAAGTGACGATGCTTTTGAGAATGATAAATTGATGATACTAATACATGGAAGTGGTGTAGTCAGAGCGGGTCAATGGGCACGTCGTTTGATAATAAACGACAGCCTCAATTCCGGTACACAAATACCCTACGTAACTAGAGCTAAAGATCTCGGTTATGGCGTCCTCATTCTCAATACAAACGACAATCAAAGACTCGTTGGCAACGACACTAAAAAAATTCCGGTTTGTACACCCAGAATATATATATTTTTTATTAGCTCAAAGGAAACGTTTGCTTTCTTGCGTTTCTTAAGAATGTCACGATTATATTTAATTTACAGGGTAGCGAGGAACCACACGCTCACATGCGCACAGTATGGTCGGACTACGTTAGATCATCCAAAGCAGATAAAATCGCTATCGTAGCTCACAGTTACGGTGGTGTATGTACCGTCAAATTCGCGATGGAAAATCGCGACGAATTCGCCAAAAGGGTGTTCGCAGTAGCTTTCACCGACAGCGTTCACTCCCATGTGATGCCCACGAAAGGAACTGATCACATTCTCGAAGTAAGTGAAATATCGAAGAAAAACTTTTCGTGTCTACTTGGACGTAATGAAATCTTTCAAGTTTATTTTTTCCTTCGCTACGCAATTTCTCGCGTACCGACGGGAATGCAAAATTATAAAGACCGTAGGCTGGCGACTGTAGAGTGGGTCCCGTAAATTCGAAATGTCAGAGATAATCGTTGGAGAGATTCGCAACGGTAGACCTTTTTCCGCCGCGTTATGCAGGTAGTGGATTACACACACGTGTGTCACCGGCACTCCACGAGCAAATTAGGCGACTGATGGTCGGGGGCGAGGCGCCAAGATGGTACAAGAGGAGAGAAGAGACCACCGGTAATAACAGTAATAGCACGAGTGCTGCTGGTGCTCAGATGCGATGCATGCGTGGTTGGACGCGCCTGCAAATGTTCGACACTTTGGGACCTTTGGGCATATATACACATGCTCATATTGCCTAAGTATATGTGTGTCGCATCGCACATGCATCGGGATAATTACCGAAGCACATCGTGTACGGGATCATCGGGTGGTGTATTCGGGATGAGAGGAAGGAGGACCGGGGTTACCTCGACGCGGGCTTCGGTCCATCTGGGGAAGGGTATTGTTTCAATACAATGGCACCGCATGACTTCTCTTCCCCATTAGCCCACTCGACGCATTGGTACAGAACGCTCTTGCGCTCTATAATCGTATCCTTCTCTCGTACATTCTACAGCTTTACGTGATTCATCCTTTACGATATACGCGAGATACTCTCGTTTCTCAATGGGCTACGTGGACAAGGTATTCTAGACATAGCGAGAATGGCGACTTTAAAAAATTCTCTGCCAATGAACGGGTATAAATTTTGAATCATGGGAAAACCAAGATATTTTTACCTACAATATTTCCTGAAAAAACTAAAATCATCCATATCCATTTCGGTGCATAGAATTTTGTCGTACTCTGATTTTCATGGTTTTTATTTTATATTTATTTTCCAGGGGTATTTCCAAGTGTCCTATAGAACTCTCGTGCATCTGCTAACGCCCTGCTTCGTCATATTGTTCATCGACAATAAAACCGCGTGACTTCTTCTATATTAGCCTTCTACATTACCAAGTGCTTCGATTCTCTTTCGCGGCATGAAGTAACTCGTGCTGGAGTGCTCGTGTCCACAGGGGTGAAAGGCACCCTGCATTTTGAGTTTCTTTTTATTAACATGTACCGACCAATGTTGATATCAATTCGTACAACGGTCGTGATTTATATCTATATTTGTATAGATTCGAGGGAAGGAGGTAAAATACGAACGATGCTTATGGGGATCGTGAAAGGTAGAGAGAGGTTTCTGCCCAATTATCGAATGTCCCTGTGCTACTCTTCCTTCCATTTACTGTCATCGGGGATAAATTTTGTACATACACATATACTCATTATGTACTCGAGAAGACGATGTATACTTAAAAGCTTCCCACGCTTTTGGGGCCATGTCGAGGCTGTCTTTCCTCTCTCCCTCTCTCTCACTCTCAAGCTCTTTAGTTTTGCAATTCCCAAGGGAAATTATAATAGTCATACGACTGAAAAAATTAATGTTACTCCTTGACACACACGAGTTCTTTGAAAACAACCCTCTAAACTCTCTCGAAGAAATGAGCAACGAGAAGAGAATTGTGAAATGTGTTTTGAAAATGTGTGTACGATAATTAGTAAACAATATGGACTTGCAATAATTGAATCGAAAGTATGTTATTTAATAGTATTTAGAGGGCAAGAATGTTACAATGATGTAATTAAGCCAGGAATATCATAGCAAGCAAGAATTCCATTGCCAATCTATAGAAAACTGCAACTTCCCTCAATCCATCGCAACTTATCTCAGAAATTTACCGACCTGATTCTTATCCAATTTTCTAAAAATCTTATCCAACTTTTCCACCCCCTAATTGCAAAATTAATTCCCCAGTCGTACTCGATTTCGCATTCGCTAGACCTCTCGGGTCCATCGCATCCTTGAAGTAAAGAAAAGGGGAAGAAAATAAAAAAAAAGGTCCATAGCTGGTTGGTGAGCGCGGCTGGTACTCGAGTGATAAAAGAAACAGAGGGGGTAAAAAATTGAGAGAGAAAGAGAGAGAGAGAGAGACAGAGAGAGAGAGAGATTGTAAAAGAAGAGGCGCAGAATCATCTCCGAGTACAGAAAATATATAATGCATATGTACCGAGTGTTGGGTTTGTCGGGGTGGTTGGTCCATGGTATGGAGGAGGGAGAAGAGGATGAATGTCGCGATATGACAATGGCCGGTGTTCTCTCTGCGCTCTCTCGTCTCGTTGCTGCTACGAACGAAAAGCTAGGTTCGAGGAGTGGCGAACGAGGAAACAGGGTACAAGAGTCGAGTACCACGGCGGTGAGAGGAGTTATAGTACAAACTAGCGGTACATAGGAGCCATATCGTCGAGTTGCCACGAGAGAGAGAGAAGTGGCTATCCTACTACTGTCTATACACCTACATACACACACATACCTATATTTATATATATATATAATAATAATAATAATAATAATAATTTTGAACATAGCGTGCTGTACGTAGAGCGAAGCACACTCGCACAGCTCGAAACTCGAGCGAGCCTCGAGCGTATCAGAGGGAGCGCAGAGAGCGAGAGAGAAAGAGAGGGATTCGACTCTTCGCCATCAACCTCTCTCGCTTTCCAACCCTTCGCATCCATCTCCCTCTCTCTCTCTCTCTCACTCTGCTATCACCGAGGCTGGTTCCATTGCCATCGAGCATCTCGTCGCGTTCTCCTCCACCCTATTACAACCGTTGTGTACGAGCACACCGCCCCGGCCATTAATGTCTAATGGGATCCTTGGCTCTCTGCTAAAATTCACCAACGACACTAAAGTACCCTCTCCCCCCTTTTCATCCCGGTGATACTATTCTTCCACGTATCACTTTTCAAACTCACGTAACCCATCGCGAGTTCGAGCTCCTTTTTTTTTCTACGACAAACCATCCATCCATCCATCCATCGAGACCAACGTTCAACCTTTCGTATAAAGCCTTTTTTTTTATTTCTCGTACGACTTATTCGGATTGAACGGATTCTCGAGTGGTAGAGGGCGAATACGTTGCTTGTTCGTAGAACGCGTTTCAGGTAATTAATTAAAGTGCCGGTGCAAATAGACGGATATGGGGGAGAGAGAGAGAGAGAATATAGCGATGAACTGAACTCGTCCGGACAAACGTGCGGTCGGGTCTGGAAATATATACATTTATATATATATATATAGTAATGACACAGTCGATGGATGCTGCGAGAACACGCCGTGGGAGTTCGGAACTTCGGAACATTAGGCAAATATAATCGGCGCATTTCCCTCGAGGGAGCAACGGTTGCTTCTCCTCTATCTCTCATAGCCCGGTCGTTATGGGCGTCAGCCACTTCTGTTACAGGGTACTCCTCGTTCAACTACGTCGACGAGGCAACGTACTTCTGTTTGTACACCAATATTCAAATTGATTAAGTGGTGAAATTCGCGAAAAGTCGATGAATCGTTATTTGCACGAATTCTAAAATACGATATTCAATTCTTGTTCTCCTAGATCCAACGATCGCGCGTGATCAATCTAGGAAACGTTGGATTGTTTTTAATTCGTTGGCAACGGTCTCTCGACGTAGTTGGCAATATTGAATTTTGCCAAAGTTCGATACGATGGAAAATAAAAGAAACTTTACGAGGGTTGAAAAAATTGATATTTTTGTTAGTTTTTGAAAAGCAATTATATTTTCGCTTATTAATATTTTTGTCCAGCCGGACGAAGGGATGGTTTTCGATAACGAGGATTGGGAGTAACGTGAAACCTCGTTCGATGTTAATAACTCTTTCCTCCCTGTTCGAGGGGTTCTTGCGGTTACGAGTTTGCGGTCGCCTCGCGTTATTCCTGCAGAATTAGATACAAACAAGCACATACGTATATATAGAAGAAGTTCGAGGATGCACGTGTGCACTGGACGAAGGGCTCGTGGTTTCCTTTTCCTCATCAATGAACCTTATAAGTAGCTCTATCTTTATCGCTATTGCTCATATATATGTAGAACATCCCCGAGTGTCATGAAACAACGTAGAAGAGTTTCGTTAACGCGACATCGGAAGTAGACTGCGGTATAGATTTTGCGAGACACGGAAGGAAGGTGCGGGGTTGGATCTTCGCGTCTTGCGGTCTTTGTGGTTGCGACTCCCAACGCTGTTCGGTCGCAGGTGCACGAAGCCCCTGGTTGAGCACGTGCTCGCGATGCATCGACCACGATACGTTTTAATTTTAGGCTTCGAGTCATCCACGTCTTCGTTTCAGGTCACCAGGAATTGGGTGTCCTCGGAGAAGCCACTGGACACTCCTGAACGAACAACTAGCGGTGATGTTCAATGCGTATCCGCAGGTTGGTCCATTCTTTCTTTTGAATTTGATTCATTTCTTTGTCTTTAGAGATTTGTAAGAAGAACAAAGATTTTGATATTTTGCTTGTTTATATTTCAGGACATCCGGTTCACGAGATGACCTCGTGGTCCTGCATCGACTCGGTCTTCAAGTTTCTGGACGAGCGTTACAGAATTTTCACATCAAGGAAGGAGCTGTGAATAACGATTTTGGGAAGGATCCAGGCTATAAGGAGAAAAACAATCAGACATTTTTGTATTCTTGAAATTTCTCGATGTCAGCGAGGGAGAGGGAGAAAGAGAAAGAGACGTTGGTTTTTATAAATCTTAACGATGATACAATTTTGTAAATTGGGTCATTTTTTAAACCCTGTGACACAGTTTAAGCGTTAACTCACAGTGAAATCAAAGACGACGTTGAATCGTTTCAATAACAACAACAAAATCATGAAAAACAAAGCTTTCTCTACGAGGCAAAAAGAAAAATAGATAGAAGAAAATCACTGAAGGGTGGCTTATCGTACGCTCCTTATATCTATGTATCGATATCGAATCTCTCATTGTCGTGGGCGGATACGAGCGACGATTGCCCGTCATAATACCGGCTATCGAAAGAGCCAGGAAAGAAAAAAAACTACGTCTATCCACATATATATATATATTTTTTTTTGTTATACAAAGATATATATCTACCCGGATAAAAGTGCTGTACGACGGCTCGCGATGCGTCGCGGCGCGGCAATCTTTTCTTATCTCCCGAGCCATAAAAATATCATCGGTCAACGAAGTATAGCGTTTTTCCCCGGAGCGACTAGAACAAAAAAACGAGAGGAAAAGAAAAAAAGACGAACGTTTCGTGGGGTTCGCGCACGAAACGATACAGATCTTAGTGTTTCATAAATGACGCGCGAGGTCCGCGACTACGGATAACCCTGGATTCATGAGCCTGGCACAAGAAAAAAGAAAAACCGTCGATGAGGAGGATGAGAAAACTGCGTGAAGAAAAAAGGAAGAAAATGTAGAAAACGCTCGGGTAGTAAATACGGCGAGACGAGCAAGAATTGAAAAAAACTAAATTAATGAATTCCTCTTAGTGAATTATAGAAAGAAGAAGAAGGACGAGGGTGATTCCGGAATGGGAAAAATGTTTGCGCTATTCCCTTCGTTTCCGTTTTGTCGTTGAGCGAGCTTTTTTTCGGGGGTAAAGCGTTAACCGACGTACGGCAATATACAAAACGCGTATTACAGCAAATGAAATCTCTGTAGTCGCTTTAACGAGCTCTTCGACCTGTAAGTCGACTTGTCGCTGTGAGAAGACGGGAAACTATGAGGGGAAGAAGAAGAAGAAGAGTAGGAGGGAAGAAAAGCGAAAAGAAAAAAACGTGACCGGCTGCGGTGAATTTACAACTTTCGTACGTGTAATAGATTCGTGTTGCGTTCTCGATAAATCAAGAGTCAAGCCGGAAGCTGAGAATTTTTGTGCGCTTCTCGTAGGGTGCATCCTGCATGGCTGACTATACGTACGCTTGTGTCTTACGTACGGTAATATACATATGTATAGAGAGAGAGAGAGAGAGAGAGAGAGAGAGAGAGTGAGAGAGAGAGAGAGAGATAGAGAGAGACAGAGAGAGCACCGAAGCTCTCGCGGGGACAGACGATCCTCGCCCTCACCTCGTCCTGGTTTTTTTTTACTCCGAGGCGTCTAATAATAAAACTTGTCTGGCGATATACAAATTTACAAGATAGAACAAAAAATCGTTAACTCGTGTCACAGGCGTAAAACTGGAAATGGACGTAGCTCGTTCCGCTAACTATCCATTGGAGAACGATTTTTCAATATTTTTTTCAACGTCTTTGTTTTTTTTGACAGTGTCGACCAAGACCTCTTTCTCTCGCTTCTATTAATTATTATTATCATAAGAATTATTCTAAATATAATAATTCTACAAATTTTAGAGTGATATAATATATAATTAGATATTTATTATTAGAGCTGTATGATAATAATAATAAACATATTACTATAATAATAATTACTCTAGAATTTTTATAATTGGTGGATTTAGAGTAATTACTATTATATAATAATATTATATAATAATAATAATAATAATGAATAGATAATTATACGTTATGTCACTCCCAATTTTTTATAACAATTAAAATCGAGTAATTCTCATAACAATAATTAATAAATAATTATTACTATTATTTAAATAAAAAAAAACTTAACTAACCATTACATTTCCGCAATAATATCGAGAATAAAACGTTAGTGAGCGAATGTTCGCGAAACGAGTTCGAGTTCGCGGTGATCGAGTCTGCTCGGAACATCCCGTATATCCAAGGTAAATGAACAACACCAAAAAAGTCTAGTCGACGAGCAGAGCTAGATATATCTATACTATATAAAAGCCACAAAAGTTAATCGCCTCGGTTTGCTGGTTGTCACGGTCGTTGATGGATGAGCTCGTCGTGTTACGTCGCACGAACCATTTTTAGTCCCCGTGCAGAGTGGCACGCATTTTTCGGGGTACATGTCCCTATCCGCCCTTGCTTCACCCGCGATTCCCCCCCCCCCCCCCCCTCCCCCCCCCCCCCCCCCCCCTCTCTTTCGCCACCCCTCCCCACGATAGTTATTGTACTCCGCGGTTTTTTCCTCGTTTTCCGAGGGATTTCGCAATAGCGAACGCGTCCGTGCGTTACGCGTCGACCAATTATCTCCGCCCTACGATACATATACAACCCCCGACTGACGCATCGATGGTTTTACCGGAATCTTTACTTTTTTCGCTTTGAGAAATTTCGATAAACAAGAAAACATTATTTTCTCGATTTTTCTTGAAACGTGAATTTTGCACAGGGGGGTGGGAGTTAGTACGAGTCTCTACGGCTATAACGATTAGATGGGAGGTGCTGACTCCCCTCGGTTGCGGAGGTATATCTCGCGAGTTCGCGTGGGAGGTCGCGCAACCCCGAGGCTAAGGGGTAGGTGAGTATTGCGACCCTACGACCCACCACCAATCACGTTCGAGACTCCGGATCGCGCTGCCAATGAGAAACACGTACCGGGGTCATCCTCCCACGTGTTCACCTCTCTCCCCCTGACCTCCCACTTCTGAGATCTCATTCGCGTACTTCGACTTAATCGCTGGCGTATTTTTCAACCCCCTGTGCCTTTTCGTCGCGAATCACCGAAATCGATCAATATTTTGTAATCGACGAATTTACTACGTACTTCTGTGCTTCGATTTTTTGTCAGCTGTTTTTACGTACGTATACGAATTACAACAATCGTAAAGGGTGCAAAAAACCGAGGGGTTGATTGCTCCAGAAAACAGTGAACTATTTCATCTGAAATCAGACTAGGAATTATTAAAAATCACGTGATATCACGGGTTATCTTGATCCGGAAATGACGGGAATCGCAGTGGAAATCGCAAGAAATCGATTCCTACCAAATCTGCGAGTGACAAATTCCTCGACAAAAACGCTAGGAAGTTAATTTTGTGAGAACAAAAATGCCAATCATGAGGATACATATTTATCTCGTGTCGAATTAAATCCTTCGTATTATCAAAAAGAAGCGAGAAAAAATCGTGCATTCGCGTATAGTACGCCAAATAAAGATTTTGGTGTCTCGTTCACCGTGAGATTATTTGCACCCTTCTTCAACAACGAGTGACGAAAAATCCTTCGACGACAAAGCTATCGCGACACGAGTTGCTCGAAGGGATGAAGAAGCACAGGGATGTTACTCGTTCACGCTAAATAATTCGATCAGTTTCTTTGCGTTATAGCACGCGCGTGATTTTCTCTTTTTCTTTCTGGTCCACCCCCCCTCGACGTTAAATCTACCCTTGCTACACACCGCTCTCCTCGATACCAATCTATTCTAATGCGAACGCGTTCGCTTCGATAAAGCGTTTACGTTTATGGTACGTAACGGTTAACGATCGCGCGAAGGGTGGAAAGAAAAGGGGGGGGGGGTGGCTGTGTGAAACGTTTGGTGTAAATCTTCGCGTCGACAAATTCGAAATCCTCACTTGGAGATTTCTTAACTCCGGTCGCGTGTTACCTAGAAGGGGTAGTCGAGGGAATTAAAGCTTGCAGTTAGGGGGATGATAAATCGCGATTGGAAAATAGATAGCAAGGAGAAAGAAGAATGAAACAAATATACGTAAAGGACAAGCATAAATCGTTATAATTACGCGGGTCGATGAATTAAACAATTTTGGATGTAATTAAAAAATTAATTAATATCTCGAGGTAAAGATCGACCGGGGTTAATGAAGAGAAATTTTTTCGCTGTATCATAAATGCAAATAGACTCCCAATAACGCTTTGGCCTCTCTCCGTTATCAACGATCTGTCCTCCATCTCAATTTTGCCTCATCCCTTTCTCCCTGATATCTACTGCCTAGGAGGTCGAGAAGGGTTGCAATTTATGGTTGCGTAATTGCGGCACTCCGTTTTCCTCCAAGGGTTAGACATACGCAAAGGTAAAATAGCCACGTACGTTACATCATACTCGTACGTGGTAAGGGGAGAGGAGAGGTTGAATGTGTATCCGGATATAAATATAGGTATGCAGCCCCTGCGTTAAGGGTGAAAATTCTGTGGGTCGCGAGGTACGGATACGAGACGGAAAGCGTATGGAAAATGGGAGTAATGTGACCACGAGCTTATGCGAACGAGGTACGAGGAGAGGTTCGCTACTTACGTATAATTTGCCGGTTGGTGGGAAATATGTACGGGGGGAAAAAGGCAAAGAGGCAAAAAGAGAGTAGTGATTTTTTTGACATTTCTCGTCAACGAGGATATCGAAGATCTTATGAAAATTGGGAGTATAATTAATGAAGTAGATCGGGGCTCGAACGAGATTTTTCTTCTAGAAATATTGTAGAATTTTTAGAATTGTAATATAAATCTGAAAATTCTAGATTAATACATTAATATATTAATGAATTATATATTAATCTTTTAATATATTATATTATTATATATTAATTATATTAATATATAATATAATATTAATAATTAATAGATTAAGAATTATATTATTATCTGAATCTGAAAATTCTAGATTAATATAAATATATAATATAATATATATTATATTATACATTAATATAATTAATACATTAATTTAATATATTAATTATTAATAGGTAATATAGTAATTAATAGATAATTATATATCACATTCATCTAGAATTTTCAGGTATATATTATCATCTTAATCTACAATTATCACTTTCACATTTCAATTCTAAAAATTGTAATATAAATAATAATAATCTTTCATTATAATGACAATTACTCCAAGTCCAAGACTTCCAAAAATTAATGAAAATCCTGGACACGATCAAGGAAGTAAACTAACATGAATTCCCAGTTAAAAGTACGACCGAGTATTTAAGGTCACCGGGTATATCAACCCCTAACTCCCTTCCTCCACGTATATAAATAAACGAATAAGCGCTATGAATAAAGTATCGACCACATCGCGTATATATCGACGAAAACAGCGTGTTGCAAGAAGAACTTAGTGTACTTTCGGAAATGTTGGAGGGTTCGTAAAGGCAGGTTTGCACGAAAGTTAATGTTATACCAAGGGTATGCAAGAGGGATAGTACCTTTACACGGAAGATACAAGAAGGTGGAGGAAGATGAATATATGCGATGGAAGTACATTACGCGAGGGAGGTAAAGAGCGGTTTGCGCTCGTATAACAAGGATACGTCTGTGTGTATTAACGAACCGTACGTACGACATCGAAGAGGTCCACCGTAACTACGAATTGCGTACGTGTTGGTGTAGGTACGAGGGAAACTGCGGGCGTAGTCGGCGTCGGCGTCGTACATTGGGTGGCGTTTAGGGACGACTAAAGGAGAAGGAGCAAGGAGTTATAACGGTGGAACGAGGGAGATGGAACATACGCGAGATAGCGTGCGCGTTATCGAGCGAGGGTGGTGGCCCGGTAATTACTTCCTCGAGGGGGGTTGAAGGCGTGCGCGCGCGCCCGCGGACGAGCGCGCCCCCACGGGGGTTGGGTCAGAGGTCACCGAGGTAACCCTCCCCGAGCATAGGACCACCAGCCAATCAACGCGCTACGCTCTTCCTGTCGTGCGTGTTTACGAAAGAATTGACATATAACGTAGAATTTTTTTTTTATTATTTATTTATTTATTTATTTATTTATTTACGAAAATAAATAATAGTGAAGAATGTCTGGTAGAGTTTGAGGAGAATTAATCGAAGGACGTTGATATCGATGAATTATTATCGATGAGATAATCGTCGATGGGGTAAATTTATAAAATGTTTTTTTTTTTTATTGGAGTTTGGAACGAGGTAGTCGGGATGAAAATTAACCGGTCGGGAATCATCGAGACCCGCGCGGTTATTATATCGAACGAAAGTGGACGACCTCTTTGATACTTCGTTCTAAAAGCACCTACGCGCATATAACTCTGATTATTATCGCTTCGTACGCCATCTCGTATCGTTGATCGATGATCCTACGGTTTGCATCCAACTTGCCAACGTTCCAACGCGATCCTTATTCTCGTCTCTAATTAAAAATCTTGGTTCGTCTCGCGCGATTGCTCATCACAAACGCCTATAACAGACGTAAAATATAACTCGAGTTAATCGGAGTCGAAAGGAAACTCTTTTAGTTTTTTTCTTTCTTTCTTTCTTTCTTTCTTTCTTTCTTTCTTTCTTTCTCTCGCTCGTCTTCTTTTTTTCATCAACGAAAGATTATTCCGTGGGAGAGAAAGAGACGCGGGAACGGCAGGCTGTATAGGTGAGATGGAAGGAAGAGCGAGTTTCATTAGTGGCACTAATGTGGCTCTCGTCTCACCCTACGGAGCGAAAGTAACACGTGTTCATCCGAGAGAAGTCCATGGGCTCGCGTCTTTAAGCGTCTCGATGGTAGCGAGACGTTCTTCGAGAGCGATGTGCATATGCATTTGACTCTTAAGGGTGTTTAGGCTCATACAGTCGTGACGAAAAATAAAATTCTTTGACAATTTTTGATACAACGATCGAACGAGGAACGATCGTTGATTATAAAATTTCATTAAAATTCAATTAATTGAACGATAAGTAGGGATGATGGTTCGATGATCTCGAAGCTGATTTGTCGATTAATCTCGATCGACTTTTAATCGCGACTGTACGAGACAACATCTCGTCCTTAAGGATTCGAATCCAGCTGATCCTCGCAACATCTTCCGCGCGTTATACGTAACGTTTACGAGCGTATACGTGCATTATGCAGCTCGTATGGAATATACCGCGTTATACAGCGAGAGGGATGCCCAGTGACTGATGAACCGAGCGCTAATTACCTCCTTTGTGCTTCGTATTACGTTGGTATTAATAGCTCGCGTTTACAATATACGAGAGAGTGAAAAATGGACCGTTCTCGTACACGTAGAACGATGCGAAAGATCCGGAACCCTCGAACACGAGCGAATGCTCTTCGTCTTCCGTTCTCCTTCACCTTCGACTATCTCCTACTTCGTTCTAATCTCGACGAATTATAAATTCTGTTCGTAGAAAATTCACGCTTCGAACTATAAACCACGATTCCCAATGGAACGATAAAATATTCTTCGTCGTTTTTTTTTCCATCGCTCGTGTCACCGAGTCGATCGTCGACGAGACGGTTAGAGCATGACTCGAGCGAAAGGTCTCGACATTTTCAACCCTCTGGCCCTTAAAAGACATTCGCGAGAAAATAATTATAAAAATTTCAACAAAAAAAAAAAAAACGTAATTTTTATCACGAGAATTATTGACAAATTTCTCACGAAACTATTCAACTTTTCGTACAAACAAAACAAAAAATCCATTTGCGAAATGAAAAGTTTGTGTTGCATATTCCCCTAGTGATATTTCTCGTTTACGAATTTCCACTCGCTTTCGATATTGCGAGTATCTCGAGAAGATCAAACGATCTTCCTCTTTCGTTCAGCGTCGACTCACAGAAAACGAGATTTTCGTCTATCTTTCCCCAAAGACGCGTTCTCAAGCGATTGAAACAAAGCCAAAAAAAAAAAAACGATTAATCCCCAGAAAACCATTACGAATTTCTCATTTGAGAAAACGAATCATCGTCGTTGAAAAATCAAAAGAAATTCCCGCTCGTACGTCGGGTTGTTCCGATTTTAATGACAAAAATCTTCCTATACCGGATATCGCGTATGCGACCGACACTCAAGGGCGCGTAACACCCTCGACCAAGTACTTGGTTACATACGTATTCGTATATAGAACGTTGAGTACATACATACGTCCATCGTGTTCGCCTTTTTCTCGCGTTTCCGCGTTAACGCCTATATATATATATATATATATATATCTTGCACGGGAGCACAATGTAAAATTCATAATTCAGTCCCGCCGTTTTTGCCCGAGCACTTTGCCAATATTAAACGCGACGACGACCACGCGGGGTGGACGAATACAGGGTAGAACGAGGTTGGGGGTTGGCTAGTGGGTGTCGAGAGGGGGGTGGGGGGGGGGAGGGAAGAGGTGGACATCGACAAAGCCGAGTGCGGCAAGCTCAAAGCTTCGACTCTGGGGCGGAAGAGGGCGAGGGGTGGGGGGGGGGATGAGTGTATATACATACATATATATATATATATAATATATATACACATACATATACGTATATATACATATGTATATATATATATATTTATATATGTATATAAATATGTAGGTAGTAGCTCGTCGCGTACTCTCGGGGGTGGTTTTCCTCTTCGTCACCCCTTTATGCTTCGTTCCGGATGCTGCGTGGAACGCGCATCCATGATGGAAAAAAAGTCAGCACAGAGTGAGTGAGTGAGAGAAAGAGAGAGAGAAAATGCAAAATCCCCGGTTGGTAATATAGCGAGCGAACACGCGTTCGCGAAAGAGCGAAGCAGCGAAAAGAGGGAGGACGTGGTATTACGCCGGGCATAAATACAAATCGTATATAACGTTGAGCTTTCGTCATATATATATATAAACGAGAGCGAACGAAAAAAGCGCGAATACACATCATGGCGAACGCGTTCGACGTGTCTCGCTAGCGTAGACGGTAATTAACATGCTTAAACAAAAGAGAGTGGGGACAGTGGTGGGAAAAAAAGGAAAGAGAGCAACGAGAACGAAATTCGAAGAACGTCGGTTTTCGACGATTTTATTTTTATTTTTTTTTTCCCCGGGCAACAGAGAATTGTGTTTTTTACGAAATTAAGGAAATGCAAGAGCGAAACTAGCGACACCTTGCGATCTATCGATCTTGGAAACGTTACCAACTGTTTCACCTAACAATTTAATTCCAAAGTACTTTCAATATAATCGAAATATTTTATCTCTCAAGGTAAAAACAAAAATTTATTATCATTGCCTTAAATATATTCTTTTTTCTGTATGTAACGATAAATCGTTACCACAAGAAAATATCTAATTTACGACTCGTGAAAAAAAAACCGAAGTAAGGAAATGCAGGAGCGAGACTAGCGACACCTCAATTTAATTCAAAAGTACTTTCAATATAATCGAAATATTTTATCTCTCAAGGTAAAAACAAAAATTTATTATCATTGCCTTAAATATATTCTTTTTTCTATAGGTAACGATAAATCGTTACCACAAGAAAATATCTAATTTACGACTCGTGAAAAAAAAACCGAAGTAAGGAAATGCAGGAGCGAGACTAGCGACACCTTGT
>JAPYZT010002578.1:0-23596 GCA_030522965.1 Tryphoninae sp. A BG-2022a
AGAGAGAGAGGGCGCACGAGAGCGATCTCGCGAAATTGGAATCATTACTTTACGGTCGCTCGTGAAATTGGACGTGCGAGACGTGGTCCGGATGGGGGAGGGGGGGGGGAAGAGGAGAGACGGTGTACCCGAACGAAGAAGTTCGAAGCCATCGCCAAGGGGTGGAATCGCGGATTTCGCAAAAGGCCTCGTTTCACCCCCACGTCCCAACCCGCGGTTTCGCAATATTTTTAAAAGGCTACCCACGCCAAATTCTTCACGAACGAATCCAATCCAGCGCAAAAAAAAAAGAAAAAAATTCAAAAAAGTTTTTCAATTTTTGCATTTTTGTGAAGTTTCGATCGTTTTACGAGACTTTTATGGAGATGAATTTATTCAGATCGATAAATAAATGTATTTTCGGGGTGGATAGTTTGTACGGTAGATTGTTTAATAGCGATGTGTAAACACGCGTGCATGTCCCGTGGGTCGAACGAGTCGTTTTACGACTGTTGCGGGATAGGGCAATTACAAAATTACGAAAAATTCATCGTAAAAACCACGTGTGCTAGAACGTAGATTCCTTTTTTTTTATCGTCGAAAAATACCACGTCGAGGAAGCAACCTGGAGAAGCATAATATCCTCGGTATACGTGAAATCCATACGTTCGTATACGTAAAAGCATACCATTACGCGCGAAACTCGGTGGATGGTTAGAAACGTATATACCGGGAGGCTCGAGCGAGCGCCGTAAACCGGAGGCAGGGTGGGGGTCGACGAATCGGCGCATATTTTTGGCATTTACGACCAATCACGCGGCCATATAGCGCGCCGCAAGGCGCGCCGAACGAGAACGGGAGAGGGAAAGAGAGTGGAGAAAAACGCCGTGCGCGCTCTCTAGCGAGGCTGCGAGAACTCAACCGGTACAAAAACTATGTTATATGCACGTTTTGTTATATATACACAAAGCGGTATAGTGTTTGTCTCGACGATGGTTTTTGTTGTTCTTACTTGGCAGCGTCTCGCCTTATTCCACCGTGAAAGAAAATTGCCGGAGCGATTTAGCGCGATGCGTCTCAGTCGAAACGGCGCTGTAAAACGTTAGCCGCGGGAACTCTCGCGGGACGCCGTTGAACTAAAGAATACATTGTTGCCGCGTCCATCGTTTCTGTTACGTCAAGAGCGACTTTCCTCGCGGTTTCCTCGCTCTCGACTCCTTGCTAGGCGAATCTTTTCGATATATATTTTTTTTGTTTATTCACTCTTCTCTCGTACCTTCTCGTCTTATTTCTTGCACGATAGAAACGCACATAAACACAGACGAAAAAGAAGGATGATTTTCGAGCTACGATACTCGAGACTGCGCAGGCGCACGATCGGCAAAACTTTTTAATTCCCATTCGGCCCGAGCCTGTAATCACTGGCTCGTAACTTCGGCGTGACGAAGAAATTACAATAATTAGTCGAAACCAGCATGGCGGGAGTGCACGAGCTGCAGAATCGCCCCGAGGGTCGATAACCACGTGAAACATAACGCGTGTATCGTGCATCGTGTTCCACCCGGATTTCTTTTCACTCTCTCTCTCTCTCTCTTTCTTTCTCGAACTAACCAACATTGTTTCCCACAATATTTTCCTCTCTCTCTCTCCCGACTCCCCGTAATATCGATATATTCGAATATTCGATCGAAATTCCATACAATTATCATTCAACGACGTTGAATTTAGTGGCCCAGTCGAACGGAAATACGGTAAATAGAGCCTAAGCAACGTAGAACCCACGAGTCGACGGCTGCCAAGCCCTTCTGCTTTCTCCTCTCACCCCCTCCCCTCCACTTTCAACCTTGACTATACGTAATACGCATATGCACTCCCTACACGCCCTATACCACCCTCCCTTTGGCGAAATACACGTAGGTGTACCGTATACCCCGAGCAATCTCTTCGACACAATAAATTTATGGTTCCATTCAGAGTGCCCCCTCCCTCCCGCCGTGCCCCCGTTGCTTATAGCTCTTACCCGATACACTCCTCGCATGCAACGTAGTATGCGCGTATATATTGGTCCTACCCGTTACTATAATACAGCGCTTTTGCTCGCTCGTTTCGCAAGGGGCATTACGATAAGTCCGCGGCCCCGTTTAATAGAATAATTAAGGGTCCTCTCCGTACGGCAGCTGATGCCTTTCACCCGCCTGCACGCGGCAATTCGGTGTACGAAGAGACGTTTCGCGGGTGTACGAACGCGCGCGCGATACACACGTATACGTACTGCGATATTGGATCGCGGTTGTTTCTGGCTACTGGGTCCGACAGTGTTATACCAGAAGGAGGGGGTAGGGGGCGCATGAATCGAGCTATATACATACATGTATAGAGACGAGGCGAGTGTGAGTGAAATCGGAACAGTGGAGCAAATGTAGGGATTTTTTTTTCTCCCTCGTTTCACATTCTCTCGCTCGCTCTCTCTCTCTCTCTCTCTCTCTCTCTCTCTCTCTCTCTCTCTCTCTCCCTCTCTCGCCCCCCCCCTTCTCCCCTATTGTACTATTTCACGGGTTGTGTACACTGCGCGCTCGATCTCCAACGGAATTAATGGGCACGCGATGGGAGAGACATAGAAACTGCTGACACACACACACACACACACACACATAGCCGGATCCACACGTGCGGTTCATTTTTCTACGTTGCGCAACGACCTTCGACAGATTACTCATAAAGTTCGTAAATATTTATAACACGGGATCGAGAGTAGATATCGTAATCGATTTTAATATGATTTCGATGAAGATAAGTGGGGTTGAAAGATAGGGGTGAGTTCGAAGGTCGAAGAGGGGTTGGAACGAGAATTTGGCAAGCCACGAAATTCCACAAATGGCGTATGGATGTATTTGAGGGCAGTTATTTTTGAACCCAGTGAGAGAAATGTTAGGAGAAGGGACGAAGAATGACACAGATACGTGTAGTTTTTGTGTCACAAGGTTTGAGGGTGTAATATAGGGCAAGGGTGTTTGAAATCGCCCGAAGACCTTTCCGGGAAACATGGAAGACAATTTGAAATACCAAGGCGGTACATATGTCAAACGACTCGCTGTTCTGTTTATACGTGGGTTAAACTATACATCTATATATATATATATATATATATATATATATATATATACATAGCTATAACGCTGATGTGTATTTTCGTTCTCCTTCCATCCTGCCAAGAGAGAACGGCTAGTTACGTTCTCTACGTCCCGCAGGAAGCGGCAACCGAAGTCAAGTGGACCCCAGGAGCACAAGCAGCAGCACCAGCAGCCAACGTGGGAAACTCCTCTAATGACTAAACTTGCTAATTCCAACCAATTACAGGCACCCGACACAACCCTCTCTCGCACCCTCCTCATACCACTCCGCTGGGTACTTCTTCCTCCGGGCGAATTCCTCGTCTCTCTTCGGCAACGCAGCCATTTGCTACTTCGGCAGAAAGCCGCACCTAACCGACCTGGCACACGCGGAGGAAAGGCCGACTCGAGCACATTGGAAAGAGGGGAAGGGGGGCGGGGAGCTGTGTGTGTGTGTGTGGGTAGTCTAATGCACCCCTGCATTTACCTTGACCGATAGACGAACTCGCCTCGTTCCTCTACTTCGCCACGTTTCCGCTTTGCTTGTGGGAAAATTTTCTTTGACCGCGTGCGGGGAGAGAACCAAAAGGTCGGATTCCGCACTGCGGATTTCATAATTACTCTCTCTCTCTCTCTCTCTCTCTCTCTCTCTCTCTCTCTCTCTTCCGATAGGAACATCTCGCATCTCTCTCGTTACTGCATACGCAGCAGGATAATAGCAACGTTAACGTAACGAAGAATCCAAAATTTTAAGTTTCCCGAAAAAAAAAACGCTCTTTTCCCAGATTAATCAAAATTGTTCGATTCGTTCAATTAATTCGACGAAACGCTACGCGTTTCGTTAGGACGAAAATACAGTTTGAAATTCTAAACGAGATAAATAACATTGCTTTAGTTTGAATCACGGCCAGAGAATCAAATTCTTCCGGCAGATTTAATTTCCATCAAGCTCGTCCCGGCTCATCGAGGCTCGCGCTCCATTACGCAACGAACCCCCTGGCAAATCTCTCGACGCCGACGACTCATAATACACATTGTCGAACTCTGCCAAATTTTTCCTCGTGTGTCTTACACGCGACGAGTGACGAATACGAACAAGCGAAAAGTGCGAAATAAGAGCGACGAAGCCGTAAATTCTAATTTACCGAGCGACGCCAACTCGATTAACGCATTTCGCGTCGATGACGCTTACATTCTGCGGTTACCTCTTGGTCCCCTTCCACCGACCCTCGATTCACGTATTCGCATTCACGCGGTTGATGATCCACTCTCGCTATTTCCTCGCTAACACGAACACACTTGAGAAGAGAAGTGTCCGTTACGTCGTCACGTTTATTTTGCAATACGTACCGTCAAATGTTTTTCCTCCCTCGCGCGATTCCCAGAAACAATAGGAACGTCGTTTAATTGAACGTCAAGCGTTTGAAAAATCGTTTCTTCCTTAGCCAAAACGTTTCGTCCGAAAACTTTCGTTCTTCTGGCTACAAATATCGCAAAGTTTGTCTTAATAATAAATAATCGTATATCGTATTGCGCGATTGAAGTATTTTTGTGTAAGAAAATTAAATGTCGATATAACTAGCTCGTGAATTTCGAGTTCTTCGTTTATCCTTCGATCTAAAACATCGCTACGTCGCTGTGACTAGTGCGCATGCGCGCCGGCGAGTTATGCGCACACTCGAGCCATTTACATGCGCGTCGGTCACACGATTCGAGCGTTGGGAAAGATGGCTGGATGTGGAAGTCCTCGCCGACTCTCTTTCACCTGTGTAGGCGTTTTTCTTTTCATCTCTCTCTTTCTCTCTCTCTCTCTTGCTATCCCTCCATCGATTTCACTGTCTCCGCCTTCTCATTGGGATTCTTCTGTTTTATAAGCGAGAACACATTACCACGATGATATTCAACGACTTTACAGTAAAAAAAATTCAATTCAATGCGATTCTCTCGTCTCCTCTCTCCCGCGAATGACATACGATAAATGCGATTTTATGCGCGAAAGTAAATTCCAATCGTTTTGCAACAGAGATGCACCAAGCGATAGTTTTACAATCGATAAACGTTTGGCATTAATTTGTCCAATTTTCTTCGGTTCGTTTAGTCATTCGGGATGAAGAAAAAAGGAAAACAAAAGTTAAGAAACGTTGATCTCGTAGTGGATGCGAGAGAAACTAGAGAATATAAAACGGTGCAACGATCCTCGATCCGTTCGACCGCACGTGTATCGAGCAGTGTTGTGGTCAATTCGCAGTCCGTACCGCGTGTGGAGTAACAAGCTGCCACCGGATGATATTTATGGGGGCCGTCAGGGGTCGCGGGAGCTCTTCTTTTATCTCTTCTCTCTCTCTCTCTCTCTCTCTCTCTCTCTCTCTCTCTCTCTCTCTCTCTCTCTCTCTCTCTCTCTCTCCAAGCGCAAATAACACTTTTACACGTAAACTTTAACGCTCGCGCTATTACGTACTCGGGCGATGCGACCCTTGACCCACAATGTTGCTACGATCCCGCGAAATACCAACTCAACATCCGAAACTACGATGTTTCTTGGAGCATTGTCGTTCGAATTTTCTTTCGAGGTTTAAATGTTGAATCGAGGTTACACGTTGACCGCAAGAGCGACTATATTGTCGTATGTAACAGCTCGACGTTCGCGTTACACGAGAGCAAGAAGCATGAACGGGAAGCAGGACGTGAGAGTGGTGGTCGCGCATTAAGGTAGCTACCGCACCGAATCTCCAACTCTCTCCCTCTCTCTCTCTCTCTCTCTCTCTCACTCTCTATCTGGTTACATGCTTCTCTCTTGATTCTCCGCGTTGCCCATCGCGTAACGGCATTAATGCGCCAGAGATTTATGTCGTATAGCGAGGAAGGATGAAATTCCATCGTGGCCTCACCGTATAAGAGCCGCGTACGGCCGACTCTCTCGGCATGGTCCAGCAACGGTGCAAGCGAGATAGAGATGGCTTGCACACGTTGCTTCTCCGACAGTGTTGGGCTTCGTCGGAAGAGGAAGCGCGAGCAAGCGAGTTGCACACGGTGTGCAAGAGTTATGGAGGCCCACACTGATATCCACTATAAACTCCCTGGCTATCCTCGTTCAACCACCCTCGTTTCGCTCCACTCTTGGTCCATGCGTCCTTCTCCCCGTAGCGTCATATCCTTCGTCCTTTACTCTCTCACGTTTGCCTGGATCCTCTGCGTTACTTCCCTTGTCCTATCTCTCCAACCATGCCGCAGCCTCATCTCACGAAACTCCCTCCCTCCTCCCTCCCTCCCTCTGTCTGTACAGCCTCGTATCTCGGGCGTACTTAATTAAATACGTATTAAGGTCCTGAGTGTATTCCGATGTACCGATGTACGGACAAGCCCGGAACTGGTCAAGGGATGGAGAGATGCGGGAGCTGGAAGGTGGGAGACGCACGATACACCCCCAGCTCCTCCTCTCGCACAGATTCCCTCTCGTTCTCTCACCGTACGTGCAGAAACACCGGTAGGAGCAATAAGCTATATACGCGATGGATCGGACCATCTCCTAGTTGGTTTCACCATCGACCATTCTATATCTACCATCGTTGTCCTTCGCTGTGTAACGCGGAACACATCGTGGAGGAGAAGGGAGGCGAGTGGGTTTATATTGCTGAAACTTGGACTGTGGAGACACACCCGGAGATATTGGATTATATCGAAGTGCTGACGCAAGTTTCGTACCTGCTGCGAACATTACCGGTAACAACAATTCCCTGGTGTGATCCGCGTACGCGCTCTTAAAGTTCGTTCGCGATCGGAAATATTTTTGCGTTACGTTGATTACTCCGGATTCTTTTTTTTTTCTTTCTATTATTAGATTTGGAGGAAGGTTTATGATTTATGGAGCGATGGATCGTGGTGTGCGATTGCTAGCGAGAAAGTACCATTGTATTGTAATGGCCGCGTTAGAAAGGCGATTGCGCGTGAATAATAAAAGAAAAAGAGAGAGAATTGTGATATAGCAGTTAGGGACAAGCTGAAGGTGCTTTAACTCGGCGAGAACAGACGAAAGACCGTGACACACTATTTCGTTGCGATCACGCTCGTGAACTTCCCCGTCTGTTTGATATTTTCGCCTCTCGCTCTTGAGAGAATGACAGGTTTCTCTCGTTCTCTTTAGCCAGGTCGTGCGCAGGTGCGAGACTCTCGCGAGAGAACGATATGAGAACCTTCTTCTTCATCTTCGTCTCTCTCTCTCTCTCTCTCTCTCTCTCTCTCTCTCTCTCTCTCTCTCTCTCTCTCTCTCTCTCTTTCTCTTGATTATCGAAGTAGAATCTCGAGACCTCGAAGCTCGAGAGGAGAGACGAGGCGAAGTCTGCGACGTGCAGCACGATCTTTCGACTCAACTCCCACCGATCGAGAAACACAAAACCCAAACAACACACAGAAAATGTCATCTATTTCCTTTATTTATTTTTCTTATCATTCAAACTCTGTAAAATTTCCTCGATCTTGTAAAATTCAATTTTCATATCGAGTCTCGAGCAGTTTCGGATCGAATTAATCAAGCGCCCGATCACTTTTAATATGTAACGGGTCTTCGAAGCAGATGTCTCGAGACAAAATCGTTCTACCTCGTGTCTCTACCCTCCGCCCTCTCGCCACTTCCTCCTCTCATCGCTTCACCACTGTTCCAAAGCATCAACTGTAATTGCGTCTTAATCGAAGATATACCACGGTTAATCGATCTGCCTATCTCGATATCTCGGTCACACCGACTCTCCTTCGTACACGGTCGCTCCAGCTTGCGTATAAGTGTCTGTTTCTGTGTGTACCGTATATCCACATGCCATATCGACTCGGACGCAATAACACCGAGGCTTGCACACGGTAATTAATAACGCTCGTTGACGTATATATATATATATATATATATATATATATATACATCGATGCGCCCGAACGATTATTATTGGCATGACTTTGCTCGGCGTTATAGCCGTTCCAACCTCCGCTTTGTATGAAATTTTGTAATATCGCGCTATCAATTTTTTCCTCGTTCTCCATTGCTCCAACTGTCTCATGGGAAACGATGTTTCCCTTCGAATTCGCGTTATAACGTTGAAAAAATTGTAAAATTCATCGCTTTTGTAGTACTTTTACTGTTATATATATATATATATATATATACATATATTTATATATTTATATATACATACATATATATATATATATATATATATATATGTATGTATATATAAATATATGTGTGTGTGTGTGTGCACGTGTGTATGTGTGTGTGTGTGTGTGTGTGTGTTTGTGTGAGTATGTATTTTTGTTTACGCGGAAAAAGAGAGAGGTTAGCGGAGGAAAGTGATGCTGTTGAGGAGAGTTGCAAAGTTTACAGTGGGAACGAGGTATAGGAATGAAGTTCCGAGAGCGAATGCGAATGGTCAAGAGTCAGCCCTTAGAGTCCATCTCTCTTTCTCCGCTCACTCCCACGGTATATTTCTCCATCTCCTTCTTTTCGTCGTTTTTCCTCATCCCTCTTTCGCCTCTTCTTCTTCATTGTTCCGAGCTCTCGGGCTCACTCCCAAGCCTCCTATATCCTCTTGACTCGAAGCGCAGCAATGTAGATAGAACGAGGGAGAGTGAGAGGGAGAGAGAGAGAGAGAGAGTGAGGGATGGTAGACGAGAGAAGAGAGAGAGAGAGAGGAAGATAGAAAGTTGCGCGAGAGGACTTACAAGCGAGCAATAATATTCCACGGCGAATGGTCGAGGAATTCCAGCGTGCAACGGACCAACTTGGTCGACTGCTGCGTTCACCGCGGCGAAGGTAACAACCGATAAAATAAAGTATTTGTATCTTTCTAATAACGCCTCACTCGTTTCGCGCGAGACAACTGGCGCGCAATTTTGAACGCGCGCGCGCCCGCAGGAGGGAGATAGCGCGGGCGCATGCGCACACTGGCTTTCCTTTCGAGGAGAAGATTTGCTTTTCGTAATAAACGTTGTATACCCGCGGGATAGTCCGTGAGGGTTTGAACCCCGAGTGAGAGAGAACGAGAGGGAGAAGCGAAGCGAGGCTAAGAGAGCCGGAGGCCAGAGCAATGCGAACCAAGAGAGACTCAAAAGAGAAAGAGAGAGAGAGTCGAATGTAGCGAATAAGTGACGTTGGAAGTTCAACGGGCGTTGAGAGATGGGACGAGAGGAGAAAGGTGAAATACGAGGAAGAGGATGAACGGAGGAGGATGCGAACGCGAGGAACGAGCGATCGCTATAGATACGATATGGAATCTGGACTGTGCTTGTCGGAAACGAACCGAACGCAACAACAAAAAATGAAAAAGAAAAACGAGCAAAAACAAAAAGATCGAGGGAATCGGTTCGCGCAGGTAATGATAACTTTGGTCGGATATAATGACCGCGGCGGTCGAAGCCAAAAGTAAAGAGAGATGGGGGAAAAAGAGAGACAACGTCGTAGAGAAAGATTGAAAGAGAGAGAGAGAGAGAGATATAGACAAGAGTGATCGGGGAGAAATCGTGTGGAATAGGAGGTGGTCTGAACTGAAAAATAATCTAATTATTGGTGAAAACGATTATAGTAATTATATGCGAGAGTCGGAGACTGCTATATATATATATATACATATATACATCCGCATTAAACTCGTTCCTTTTGGGGAGCTAACGCTGTTTCGTTGGACCTTTATTTTCGAGTAGAGCGAACCGCAACGGGGGCCCCGCACGAAACAAATGAAAAGGCGTACCCTCCTACCAACCTCTGTGTTCCCCTTCAGCATGGGAGCCCTCTCGTTCTTTCTTCTCTTCGTTACTGAACCCCCGAGCTCCTTCCCCCTCCTTCCCTCCTCCTCTCTGTCTCTCCTTCTCTACTGTTCGTCTTTCAAGGAATCACACAGAACGAAATCGAGAACCCGTGAATCACGTAATTACTTCGCTACCCATGAACCAAGGAGAAAGGGACAGAGAGAGAGAGAGGGGGAGGGAGAAAGATGGAGGAGAATAAGGACCAGGGTGATCGTCCTAAGGTTATAGCAGGGTTTCAAGTTTCGTAGAACGCGGTTTCGTTCCAAAGAACACGTTTTTATGAGTAATACGTACTCGAAGTATTGCCAATTTATGGTTTTAGCGACGTGTCAAACTACCCTTAAATATATACACAATTTTTTTTTTAATTTTTCGCAGTGTTGCTTTTTTTAATTTTATTTTTTTATTGAATTTCTCACTGTGCGTTTATCAAGTTGCTATTGTCCCATAGCCGATCTCTATTATCGATCGTACGCCATTCTACCAGTCCGAAACGCTCTTTCTCCCTCCCGCATCCCTCCTGACGTTCGCGAATTCATCGCTCGCGGAGTTGACTGTCTTGTCGATGCAAAACTTCTTCGTTATCGTCGTTATTCGTTCGCGGCGTCGCTCGTTATCGTTCCTTAACGCTAACAACATCGCCACGCCGTGGCCCGCGATCTCGTTATCGTTTGTAATCACTCGCGCACCCTCCCCCCCCCTCTCTTACATCCCCTTCCCTTTTCTCACCCTCTTCGCTTTTTCTCTCTTCTCCCACTTTTCTTTTGATCGTCGCACTCACCGAGCGAACTTTTGTACGTCGTACTCGTCGTTTTCGTACGATCGCTCACGTTCGCCTCCGTTAATTATGTCTCTATCATATCCACCTCCCTTCTCCCTCCCTCGATTCGCACAAACCCCTCGCCAAGCATACAAAAATTTTCTCCTCTCGTTATACGACTCTGCCATCACGTTTTTTTACAACCTTTAATCGTCGTCTTGAGAATGCGAATGGAATTCGCTCGTAACGGAAATACGCATCAGGGATAAAAGGAAATCAGGATTGATCTCGGGGTTTCGCGAAAATCTGCATTCACCCTTCCCTGACGTATAAATATCTGTTTAAGTAGATATGTATGTATGTTCGTACGTGCGATGAAATGAATGAGCGAGTGAGGCAATCAACGATTAACGGTTGACAATTAACGACGAAATTAGCGCGTTACGCCCGGGGACTTAATTGGATGTAGCAGCTGGCAGGTGGCAAGTGGCAGCAACGTGGCTCTCGGCTCGATGCTGCTGCTTTGCTCGCTTCGGTCTTTGTATAGCACTGACTACGTATATTCCTGTGAATATACATATATCTATGTGTGTGTGTGTGTGTGTGTGAGTTCTCCTGTGCGTGTGACTGTGTATGCATGGACATGTATTTATGTATAAAGGGACCGTTACGCCACGCCCTGGGCTCGATCTCGTGACTGGTCGTGTCTACGGTGCACACACACACACACACACACACACACACACACACACACACACACACACACACACACACACAGACATATCGCCATCGACGACACGCAGACGTTTAAATCGGCGTCTCCGCGCTCCTCGTTTGCGAAAGTTGGCCACGAGAGGATACGTGAGAAAAGTACGCGGGCAAAGTTCGAACTGTGAATATTATTTCGTCCGTGGAGCATTGCCAAGGTCCGTCAAGTTGAAGTTTTGTTTCTGGGTTTTTTTTGCTCTCTGCTACGAGTCGCGTATGTGTGCTACATGTTTGGGAGGAGAAACTATGCTGAAGTCGTAGGAATGCGAGGGTAGGAGCGTTTTCGCTGAAAAGCTTGTTAACTCGCTATCTCGTTGGATAGATTGTCATGGAACTTAGAGCCTGGTGTTTCGGGAACACACGCTGAGCTACCGGGAAGGATCGCCGTTATTAATTAAGAATCGGCGCGAGCGCAGCACCTTCATCCCTCTTACGGTGAGTCGTATTCTCGCCCAGGGGTGGCTTCTCCTGGGATAATCCCTTCGGGGACGAGGTCTCGCAGGTAAAGGCGAATGGAACGAGAAAACTCGACAGGGAAGAGAAAAATACGAGTCTGGTTTCGGGATCGCTCTAGGGGGTGGGGGAGAAGACTGGGGGTGGGGCGATTCGTCGATCGGGACGAAGGTATCCACGTGCTTTCTGCCTGTCGAGTTTTCTGTTCGATACGAGTTTTTATTCTCTAGCCAACGTCAAAAATCTTGAGAAAAAATAAAATTCGTAATGTCGAGTTTAGTAAAAGGGAGTTGAGAGAGAAAGAGAACGGGGTGGAAGTGGGTCGTAAGACATCAGGGAAGTACGGCGGTCGAACCTAGTAGGGTCTCGTTTCGAAGCGTTTTAAAAGCTTCGGTGTGGCTTGTGCGAGAAGTCGGAAAACCGGGCTGGCTTGGGCAAGAGCGAGAAAGACAGGGGTGGAGAGGGGGTTGGATGAAGAGAACGAAAGAAACGGGAGAAGCTCCCCCGAGCGAGTAGCGAGTTAATGAGATTACTTTCCAGAGGGCCGAGAGGGAAATGAGAAGATCTGATTGGACGGGTCTGGTTGCAAAAAAAACGAAGGAAAAAGATCATAAAGGCCGAGTAATTAGAGCGAGAGCTTTGTTCGCGTTCGTACAATGGCCGAGGTAGAGGACGAGGCCCGGTTTTCGTTGAGTTGCCCCCCTCCCTTTCCATCCCTATCCCTCGAGTAGCTCCCTATATACTTATATTCGTCGTTACAGAGATCAACGCGAACCACGGTTGTTCCTCGCGAACCCGAGCTACAAAATTTCACATTTTCGGCGTCGCTTCCGGCGTGTTCGCGAGACGTCCGATCTGGCTCGATCGATGATCGTGAGCCAGAAAAAAATCACCACGACAAGGACGTACAGTCCAGGCCTGTTTCGGAAACGTTATATATAGAATCCGTTGGTCTACCCCAGGTCCAACGAAAAAAAAGTGATTAGACCGTGTTGCCCGCCACGAATCGGTTATCCCCGAAGAAATTAGCTGCCGGAAAATTAGGCCTTTGATGTCGGAACGCCCTCACTGAAATGAACATTTCCTATCTACGTAGTTCGTAAGACGTCACGGATGACGAAGGACGGAAAAGGAGGGGGGGCGTCTTGGAGATCGATGTCTTTTTTTTTTATTTTAATATTATTATTATTATTTTCTTTTCGTTATTATTAATATTATTATTATTATTGTCGAAATGATAATATCGTACAATTTTGAAATGGTACGCACACGTACGGAGAGGAAGGGAAGGGGGGGGGTAGGGGGAAGTAATAAGGAGAGAGAGAAGGTACAATTAAAACGATAGAATGCTTAATTAGAGTGCGGATATAACAGTGAGATTGGAAGTAGCAAGTTCGGGTTGGGTAGGAACGAGGAACAGCGCCGGGTTAGTACAGCAAAGTAGCGGTATACGATACTCGTAAAACGTCGGTTTTACTGGCGCGAGCGAGCGAGACGAGGGTCCCCATGCCTCACCTCTGTCTATCTCGCATTTCGTTGCCCCTACTACGATCTTCGCATCGCTGTAGCTCCGAAATCTTACGCTTTGCCCTCCCCCCCCCCCTCTATCGTGGAATTTTCAACGAGCGAATACGTCTCACGTGTTGTTCCCGTGGCAATTCTAGAATTCGACGATACAACCGGAAGTGGCCCAGTAGGGCGATCGAGGTAGCGAAGGAGAGGCTCATCACGCTCATTTCACCTCGAGCGAATCGTTCTCGTGGCTATTTCTTTCACCTAGCACTTATCTTTTTGTAGATCGAAGGAAAATGTTGTTTGTCTTTGAAAGAAAAAAACCTTTGAGACTGGCAAGATAATTGAACTATTTAATTTAATTCGATCCTTGATGAAATTTGAATTTCCGTTAAACGATAAGCAATGCAAGTTTGTTTGTATCGTATTTGTGATTAACGTAGGATTGTTGTTATCTGTTTGCAGATAACTGGTGCGGAACGAGCGAAGAGGCCCAGGCCCGCGCGTAAGTGAGTCTTCGTGGACTGCACGCGCGCAGGGCCCAGTGTCACTCTTTCCAATTGTCGGAGGGATTCGAGTTACAAATCTGGGAGAATCACCGACAATCAAGGATTGGGCATAGGCTCCCCCTTTGTTGGAAAAAGATACGATATCCATTTGGGAGTTTGTCCATTTTGTGATAGAAGAAAGAAAGACAAATCGCGAATTACGAAAGGCGTAATATTTCGTCATACGCGAGGACGGTGGGCTCTCGTAGCCCACCTCTCTAATCGGTCAAGCTGGCGAGCGCTCTGACCGCTGGTATGAACCCCCACCATCCGGGCCATCCCGCGGCATATCCCCATCATCCCTCGTTGTCGAGCAGTCCTCATCATTCGGGCTCCGGTGGGCCTCACCACGGTGGATACGGCGGCGGCGGCGGTGGTGGGGGTGGCAGTGGCAGCGGCGGTGGGGGAAGTGGCAACACGACGACGCCCGATCTACCGAGTCCTCACTCGCCTCCGAATCATGGGGGTCAGTCTGACCCGGGTGCACCCTACGGACCGCTCTCCGGTGGTCCCGGTGTTATGGGCAGCAACGGTCACCATCACGGGGGTGGGGGTATGATGGGCGAGCATCCCCACCATCCGGGACACCCTCATCCTCATCTACCGGGTCATCCGGCTTATCCACCGGTCAATCACAACAACAACTGCACGTTAAAGGTAAGCCGATAGTTTCTCACTTTATCAAAGTCAAGATATCCCTTATTATCTCGGTTTTCCTAATGAAAATATCGTTCCAAACACGGATCACGTATCGGAGATTTGACTAAAAGAAAACCTTTGCGTTATCGTTACCTCCCGCGACTTTTGACACGAGTCTGTTAACGCTCGAGAAATGACAACGATGATCAAGGGAAAGTACAGAAAACCAGAAGTAACGTGTCGAGTGTGTAAGAACACGATCATCGCAGCGCGTCGAGCGTGAAACGTTCTGGACGAAAAACGTCCTCGATCCTGAAAAGACAAGGTCTAGGCAAATCTCGTGGTTTTGAGACGACCTAAAGAGCGAGATAGAGCGAGAGAAGGTCGAATAAGAGGAAGAGACCAGAATTGAAAAGAGAATGGAAAGAAGGTAGGCAAGGAGGGATGACAGAATGACGAAGGGTCACAAAGGAGAATTTCTATGGGCATTACCCAGCTACGTGACCCTCACTTAGCTCGCCATTGACGAACGCAACAATATGGACATTTGCCGGTGGAGAAATATAATTGAATGGCGGGGGACAAGGGGGCCGACGAGCGGTGAGGGGGACAGAACGAGAGACGAGAAAGAAGGACGAGGCAAGAAGGGGGAAGAAACAGAAGAAAAGAGACGGAACGAGCGAAACTGCGAGGAGTGTAAGGCCCGCGTGTTTCCCCCACTACCATCACCACCCGGTGTCGTCCATCGTGTGGCCCGACGCGCCGTGGACCCTTCCCCTTTGAGCGTTAGTTAGGTCCTTTCTAGGCTCGCCTTTTTATACTTTCCCCCACCATCTTACCACGCGGGTAAGCACATTCAGACCCCAAAGCGATCCGACCGGGTCCGACCAGTCAGTTGGGTCCTGACTTCGGTCGGGGCTGGGTCGTATACTTATCGCGCGCGCTTGCTATAATTCTCACGTATATATACTCACACACATATTCTCATACCGTTCCACAGAAAACTTGAAGACTATGTTTCTTCTCGTCTCCGCTCGCACGAAATCCGGAGCGAGCGCGTATATTTCATTTTCCAATCTAACGGGTGTCCTCTTTGCCCCACTTACGTTTTTGTAATCGTTAATTCTCTCCCTATAAATCTCTCGAATTCGAACAAATACTCCAAATTGCCGGATTGTGCATACGAGTGTTTGAACAGTGTCACAAAATTCCAACATAAACGAATCATCGCGAAAATTGTGTAACAAGTGCGACGTTCTTTTCTGGATCTTGAAAAATCTACGATAATTCGAGTGACGAGAGTTCCGCGTGCAAATTCTTGTCTTTTTTTTCGTTTGGGATAAATCTACGCTTGTGTCTGTGTAATTTCGTCGTCCGTTCGATCGTGGGTGTCGTAAAATATCGGAGCGAGAAAAGAATCATCGCGTGTGTGCAACCGGTGGCGAAGAAGGGTGGGGAGGGGATAGTTGGGGAGGATCGTGGGAGGGGGAGCACGTCCAACAGGACACGATCAAGGCGATTCTATCGAAGATCGTGTTCTTCCTTCGTGTGCTTTTTTATCGAGACCAACAACGGTGAAAAGTAAATCAGTGTGTGTTTGTGCGAACCAAACGCGAACCACGAAGAATATAATCGAATTTCGAGGACGCGTGTGTTTTTCGCTGCGATAAATTCCCCCCCCCCCCTTTTTTTTGTTTTTCATTCTTTACATCGGATATAATTTACATTTCTCGGCCTTCTTTTTGTTATTCTCTCATCGAACTCGAGATGAATTAATGCGATGGATTACATCAGATTGAAACAACCAATCTCGCCAAACATGGAAGTTCACTCGCATTACCACAGCGCCATCACGTCGCGGATGAACCAGATGAAGTGTTTTCCTGGTGACAAGATGATAAAGGTCCGAATGAGAGAAGGCACTTGCTACGCTAGTCGAGAAAGATCGAGACGAAACGAGAAAGAGAGAAAGAGCGAGAAAGGAGCAAGGGTGGGTGGGGGGGGGGGCACGAGTGGGAGAACGAGATACGGGACGAATGCGGGATAAAGAGGAAGGGGTGGAGGGAGGTAGCGAGGGGAAGATTCGAGCATACAGGATATTTACTGCGACGTTTGGCTAAATTCCCGGCGGACCGAGGACTCTCGCGACAAACGCGAGGACATCCTTGACTCCGCGACTTCTCTCGAAACGTCTTTTACTCCGATTTTCCTTTTTTTTATTTCGATCACTTCGCGTCGCGTATATCCACGAAACGAATTTGAAAATGTGATTTTAGGATGAAAAACGCGTTCGAGTTCCAGCTAAAGTTGATAATTTGTTTTTTGTTGCGTTTTTTTCTTGTTTCTGGTTTGAAACTTTCTTTGGTAGTTTTGTAAATGTTTCCTCACATCTTGACGATACGGCGAAACAGCCGCTACTCTGCCGACGGTAGCCTCCTCAACTTTCTACGTTACAGGCTGCGACGGCGTCGTTTCACGCGACTGGCTCGAAAAAAGAGATTGACTTTTGCGTAAGAGACACGGATGCGTGATCCCGGTCATAATCGAGACGGCGTTCGTGCCGTACGACGCGACTAACCACTACGCGTTTATAAAATCCTGTACTCGATTACAACTCTTAGATAAAAAAATGTCTTGGAATTTTTCGAATTTCAAAGAAACCTTTCGACCGGATTTTTTGTGTACTTTAAATATTCTCTAATTAATCAACCAATTATTTCGATCGGATGATAATTTTCTTATTTTAATGGGGTTTTCCTTTTTTTTTTTAATTTTGTAAATTTTCAGCAGGAAGGAGGATCCAGCGTACCGTCGAACGGCCAGATATGCGCGGGCTGCGGCGGTAGAATAGTCGAGAGATTCCTTTTCCACGCGTTGGATCGCTACTGGCACAACGCGTGTCTCAAGTGTACGTATTGCGGAGCTGCATTGGCGGAGATGGGCACGACGTGCTACACGAAATCCGGACTTATACTCTGCAAACACGACTACGTGAGGTAAGACACGTGATTGATTCTGATTTTGATAAGTACCTACTTATTATACAGGAAAGGTCAAAATAAAAAAAAAAGAAAATTTATGGTAGCGAGAGAGATAGGAAATGAGAAATTATTTCTCGCGACAACGACGAATTTCTTGAAAAAGATCGATGATCGGATCGTTTCAATTCCGATCTTGCCTCTCTCTCTGTCTCGCTTACGAAAAAAGCATGAATATACGGTTGGAGAGGCCGCGATGCTAGGTAATCACCGGGGACCGTTCCAAATTTAGAGGATTCGAGGTCAGAGCACAATTTAATGAGAAACAGACGCCGACTTAGTTGGACCCGCCCGCCCGGAATAGATCGACGTGTGTTGCACGGGTTTCTCTCCGTCTTTTTCTTCTTCTCTCTTTCTCTTACTAGCGACCGACAAACCAACGCGACTCTGGTTACACACCTATAACAGTATTGGGTATAACCATGGTATAATCGTGTATTCCCTAAGTTTGTCCGGCCGTCGGAACTCGCTCGGGCGACTTCTATCCGCGTATCTTTCGATACTCCGCGCGTTCTCTTATGGAACAGAACCGATTCGCTTCCTCGATTTTGGTCGCGGTTGTCGAGCTTCGACTTCCATCGAGTTAATAATCAAACGATAATCGTTTTTGACACAAAATTGTCACGAGAAAATGTCAGTTTGCAAACATTTCTGGATTATTTATCATTGATCGATTTTTGAAGCTCGAGACTCGTTCGTTCAATAATGAAAAGTTTCGTAGGGAGTAAAATTCGTCGATCGATCGACAAATCTACCCTTATGCGTAGATCGTTGCTTCCCTTATAATTGTCTCCGTTATCGCGGAGGCCGGGTTGGACAACCCTCTTCGCAGCTATCTCCTATCTTCACCGACGGGTATACAGCAGCCTCGTCGTGAGACGAGAACGAATGGAAGCGAAGTTCCCGTCCGTGACACGTACCGGTCTAATTTGTTGGCATAGCCGAGAAGGATTTAGCCCGTGCAGTATCAATATTTGACCACGTCACTCTTCGACGCATTTCGCACAGTTTCCAGGGAAAGAGGAGGAATCGAACCTAGCATCCCGGTTTCTACCAAAAGTTACGCGTGAACAAAATATCGAGTGTTTAGAATCAAATTTGTTTATAATTCTTCTCCTTGTTCGAAGTTCTAGCCATATTTTGCGTTTATCAATCGGAAAACCATCAAGATCGACGTTTTTCATGGTGAGATCGACGCCAAAAAACACACAGAAGCAAAAAGAAATACGTCGATCATACGTATCGATGTTTGTTAAACCGTTGGTTCGAAGGGCCGGTTGAATAAACAACTAAACGGAAGAACGGGGATAAAGTGAAGAGAGGGAGAGAAAGAGAGAGAGAGAGAGAGAGAGGGAAAAGTGCGATACGAACGAAAGGAAAGTTTTACGGATAGAAACACAGCGGCATCAACCCTCGTGCATTGGCTGGTCGCTGTAGATAGAGAGGGGTAGAGGTGGGGGGTTGATCCAGGTTGAGTACAGTCGGGAATAGCGTGAGGGTGAGAGAGAGAAAGCGTGAGAGGAGAGGAGGGGGATGGCTCGTTTCTTTTGGATTCAAGGAATGTTTCAATCAGTTTGATTGAAGGGCTGAGCTACGGCAAGAGGGTAAACTCGATTTACAGCCGTATAGGGTGACGCAAGGGGTAGGAAGAGGGGAGGGATGGGAGTAGAAACGGCGTACTCCCGTGATGGTGGTGTAGGTCGGGGGTGGAAGGGGTGTATATCTGCGGTGGCCGAGGGGTGGGAGGCGACGTTCGGTACGGTGGCTGCCGGGAGTCGTGAGGGGTAGAGGAGGGAGGGGGAGACGAACTGGCGAAGGGGTGGGTGCCACAATCACCGGGATGCGTCCAATCACCCCTCAACCCCTCCCCTCTTCCTCCTTCTTCTCCTCCTCCTCCACCATTCTCCGTTCTCCTTCTTCACTCCTGGACGTTTCGGCTATACGAGACGGGACTGGGAAGAACGAGACAGCCTCGATCGGGTGAAGCCAACGGCGGGATACTGGAGATATAGATCGAAGGCACGTAAGAAGAACAGGAATATAAGACGAAGCGCACGGGACGAAGGATTTGGGCATGTATGATAAAGCGAGAACGGCTGAACGAGAAACAGATATAGTTTTGGTAGGACTAAGAGGAATGGAGGATGGATCGTCGCTTGTGCGTGTTCGGGAGGGTTGAAGAGATTGAGAGGAGAGAGAGGGAGAGAATTGGAAAATAGAGAAGAGGGACACACATCAATGTATGGAGACAGACCGAGAGAATTCTATCACGAGGCCTCTCTCTCTCACTCACTCAGTCACTCTCTCGCTCTCTTTGGCGGTTGGCAGCGTTGCGGGAAGCTGAGATATACGAGAAGCACGAGAAAGCCCGTCGGACGAGCCAATCATCGAGCGTCTTTCCGGTGGAGCGAGCCAGAAACGCCGACGGTACTACGCTCGCACGCGGACCTGGTTTGGCCTAGATGTGCAATCACACTCATCCCTCCTCTCGCCCCCACGTGCCCCTTCTCTCTTTCTACATCCGGGTCTTCCTTATCCTCTCTTCATCCCCCATCCCACCCCTCCAGTCCCAGCACCCCATCGAAAACCCGGCGCCTTCGTACACCCTTCTTCTTCCTTCTCTTCGCATCCTTCTCCACTCCCCCACCCCCTACCCTCTGCGTCCTCGCGAATTTCTCCTACCACATAGCCCACGCTCCGCACAACGCGCTCACCCTTCTGGCCGAATACCAAATTCCAGCAATTTGGTAGGTGGGTAGGTACTTTGTTGAATCAACATGATTGGGCTTGACGCGCGTCGTGGCGCACGACTGCGACGACGACGACGACTAGGACGAGGACGACGACGAGAGGAGAACTTGGAACGAATGTTGACGACGATGACGACGACTATACGAGAGTCCTCTTGTATAGGTACTCGTTGGGGAAACGTTGTCAATAGGGATGAGCAAGATGGAGGAGTGGCCCGTGCCACAATTTCTCAAAGCACACCCATGGCGCGAGACAAGCCTCTTTGCGGCTCGACTCTCTCCTTCGGACTATCGCCAATTCCAAAATCGCCTTGATTTCATGTTCTTCATCCCGCTTTCAAACGAAAAACAGACATGCTGTAGTTTTTTGTTTGTTTAGTTGTTTCTAAACATTTTCATCCCTTCGTACAACGACCCTCGATGAAAATAAATTAGAGTGGTAATATTCATTCCCATTTTTTTTCCTCCCAATTCCAAGAATGTTTCTCGCTGCTTTTGTACGCGTTGTACGAAATTCGCTAGGTTCGCGTCTCAATCGCGCAATAGAAAATCCAGCTCGAGCATGTAGCGCACGGTTGAGGAGAGAGAGAGAGAGAGAGAGAGAGAGAAAGAGTCGACACGACGGCGCCGGATCGAAACGAATAGAATAAAAAGGAGGGAAGAGCAGAAATCGTGGTAGGGATTGGCGACTGCTAATAGTATTCGGTGAACCGAGTGTCGCGTCGTACCACGACACAAGTTCTTCTCTACGCTATAAAACACGTATATATAGCTTGTACGCGATCGCGAACACTTATTTTCCAACCCTACACGTTGTGCGAGTCCGATTCACATACACATCTTTCTCTTTCTCCCTCTTGCTCTCTGTATTGGACAACTCGGTCGCAAGGCCGATCGATGTCGTCGAACGTCGACGATTTCTTATCTCGAGGCGTCTCTCTCCCCGCGTCGCTTTAAGACTGCGTTTTTCCAAGGGTCGCGATAAGTAATTGCTTCAAAATATCTGACCCAGTCACGAAGAATTTCGTTAAACAACTTTTCTACAATTCCGACATCGCAATAAAATGCATCCAGTTTTAGGACGATGATCGTTCGATCTTTATCCAACTCGATTAATATTTGAAAGGTTATCACCTCGAAGCCTCGCTGAGGGAAAGGGAGGTGGGAGAAAAGCAAAATTGAGGGGGTTGTAATTTGCTGGTGAATTATAATCAAGCTAGTGTCACAGGCTGGTGAACCAGGTGTGAGTGGAGTGGAGCAGGTGGAGAGAACCAGGAGGAGGTGGAAAGGGGGAGGATGTGGTCAGAAGGTGGAGGAGGAGGTTGGTGAAAGAGGATCGAAATGGGTGGTGCGAGGAAACCGTCAGCGGGCAAAGGCGACGTTTGTTGAGGTGGACTGAAGGAGAAGTGCAGGCTGGGAGGTGAAGCGAGGTTTGTGGAGAAGCCGAGAAAGCAAAGAGAGAGTGAGAGGCTAAATGAGAGAAAGGGCAGGAGGTTCGAGAACACCGGGAGCAAGGGAGAGGAAAGAACTAGGACGGTGGGTGATAGGGGGTAGCGACGAAAGGGAAGGTTGATAGGTGGCATGAGGCGTAGGAGGTGGCACAGAGCTACGGCGATAAGGGGTTCATTAGAGGCAGTTTATTACCGCCTTTGAAGTCTCTCGCGTGTTGCCGTTAAGTCGCTCGATATCCCGTAATATCTCGCTCTAATCTTGCGAGGAGAAGTTAATTGCTACCTCCAACCTTTCCACCTACCCTCCATCTCTCTCTCTCTCTTTCTCTCTGTCGTGCCTCGATGGCTTCCAGCCTAACCTCCCACTTTCTCATCGTCGCTGCTTTCTCTCTCACCCTCGAACAACCCCCTCGCAGCTTCACCACCCGTCAAGCCTCTTTTACCTGCTACTTACCCACGTGAATGTGTGTAAGTGTCTGCTGGCGCTCACGTCGACCGCACAATTATAAGTCAGAAATCTCAGCGTGAATAAGTTACCCCAGTCCTGTGCTAATCTCGTCGATCTTATTACGTCTTGCGATTACACGAGAAAACGATGATGTTCTCGATCGGTTAAGCTAATGAGATGAATTCTCATTTTACAAATTGACAAAAAAATCGTTCTAGAAAATGTTAAACGCGGGAAATGGGAGTTATTTGGTTTCGTCGTGGCTTTTAGAGTTAATGATCGTATTTTATGGAAAGGGGCGAGAGGGGGATAGAGAGCTTTTCATCCGTGGCAATTAACTTTACGGTTGAACAGAAACTCGCAGTTGCCCAGGGGAGTTGATGGTGAATTCAGTGAATCTTCCCATGCGTCGAATATCCATCCGGCAATGCGTTCGAATTTATACAACGGGTGGGGGACGGGGAAAGAAGATTTGCGCGCGGTTAAGCAACGCGTGCGTGTTCAGCCATTTAATCAAATATCATTAACCTTCGAATTGCCAACGAGAGACAGAGAGAGAGAGAGAGAGAGAGAGAGAGAGAGATGATAATGCGGAACTTTGCGGCGATGTGTGTGCGTAAGCCGAAGCGTATTCTATATATGATAAAGCAAACACGCAACGATATCCCAGGCCCCGGAGTTATTGAAGATGGTCGAATATCATTCCCGGAAATTAAACCCGGGCGCCTACTATTCGCGTTAACGTAGTCCATCAGGATGTTGAAAATTCCTCTTAAAATGGAAACTAAACCCACGTGAATACGAAATAATAAAGTCAGGGTCTTCCTCCAGATTTTCACGAATAAAATTCATGCAACGTATTCGTTATAATCATATTCTCTTCTTTGGTTCGGTCCAGCCACAATTTCGAGGGAAATATTGCAAACGCATTGCAAAAACCGGTCGTTCTTCAACGTCGAGATTAATTCGTAGTGTTGGAATGTTCCGGAACACGCATTATTCGCTCGTGAAAATCTGGCGAGTGTTCGTCCTATAAACCCGCGAGAGGGTAAAAAAAACATCCCTGTGTAGCGTGACACTGAATCTTCTCACTTTCTCCTTTTCGTCTTGAGATTTCTCTCTCTCTCTCTCTCTCTCTCTCTCTCTCTCTCTCTCCCGCGCGCACTCGCTCTGTCTTTCGCTATAAACGTGAGAAGCCGTGTGAGCAGAGCTTTGCCCAAGCACAGAGTAAAGAGAAAAGCAGGATATATGCGCGTCACGTTTGTCATCGTCGGGATATTAGGTGACGGCGTTTATGCCTTTAAACCCCTCTTCTCCTCTCTTCCTTCTTCTCTCTTCCTTCTTCTCTCTT
>JAPYZT010002578.1:23602-45655 GCA_030522965.1 Tryphoninae sp. A BG-2022a
CTCTCTTCCTTCTTCTCTCTTCCTTCTTCTCTCTTTCTCTTTCTGCCTCGTTGACAGCCAACTCGCGGCGAACTCTTTGAAGGACTAATATTAGATAGTCCGGACTTTGGTTCAGCGTACTACGATCGTTATATATACAAGGTGAATTTCATAAGGTGGAACAGGATTTATTCTAAGGTAGATGGGATCATTACAAACAAAAGTTGCAAATATACATTAGTGATATTTTTAATACTTTACGAGATATCAATTTTTTAAATTGGTCCAATCAGAGCACGGCGAGAAGCGTTGAACCCGCCCACTTTCGCCCTAGCCGTAGAGATAGCGCAGTGTGGGCGTTACATTTAGGGTTGCAAAATTCAGAGCAATCAATTTTGTTTATTATATTATTACACAGTCATCTTTATTTCTCGGACATTGGCTGCTAGGGCGAAGAGAAGGCGGGTCCAACGGATCTCAGCGCGCTCTGATTGGACCAACTTTAACAATCTATATTTCGTAAACTATTCAAAATATCTCCAATGTATATTTGCAACTTTTGTTTGTAATGATCTCATCTACCTTAGAATAAAGTCTGTTACACCTTATGAAATTCACCCTGTATATAAATGTATGTTGTATACGTGTGCGAAACATGCGTTTCGGCCTGGGAAATAAACACGTTCTTGATGTATAGCGAGACTCGTAATTTCTCATAAAAACACCTATGGGTGCGTTTTGTTTTCTATTTTTCCAATTTTTTCCTTCTTTTCCACTTTACTTAAAGTTTTATTTAACTAAATAGTTAGTACATCGCGCCTAGGATTTAAAAGAAGTAGGTGTGAGCCAAAAATTCCATTCAAATAACGAACAACAGCGATATTTGTCTCGATCCAAAATTCCTCAATAATTTTTTTCTTCGACCATGACGTATAAAACACACGCGAAAAGCTTCTCGTTCGTAACTTCGGGAGTGTTTGCGCGAAGCGTAGATGGGAATTAACGCACGTCGTCGATGATAATCCGTCCGAACGAAAGGAAAGAAAAGGAAAAAAAGTGGCGAAAAAATAAAGTCAAAAAGAAGAATGGGATAAAAATTGTGACGAGCTTCGACAAAAACGACACGAGCAGCAATTTTACCATAGGCACAGCGTGTGCACCCGGTGTATAACGGAGTAGTATATTAGCCTATAGGTAGAAAAAAAACGGACGCGCGCTAAGGGGGATGAGACGAGAGCGATGCGAGAAGGGGGGGGGGGGGTTGGAAGAGAGGCATCAGCGACGCCACCGACGCCGGGCAATTACTCTAGAGAGTCTCTCTTTCCCTTTCTCTCTCTCTCTCCCTCTCTCTCTCTATCTAGCTCACCACTCTTTTCCTCTTGTTTTCGCTTTGTTGCAATTATTGCCTGGACGTCCTTTGTTTTCCGCTAATTGAAAAATACTCGGACCGCTCCGCCGTACAAACTTTATCGGGCAACCGAGGAACGAAGTCCGAGAGAGCGGCACCGGAGCGCCGGCTCGGCGCAAAAGAGAGCGCGAGAGGATTACAAAAAGGAAATAAATGGAAGAACAAAATATCTGAAAAAAGAAACAAAATAAAAAAAATCGCCAGGAAGTAAAAAAGGAAGCGCACGTACACGCGAGCGCGATACTGTTATCCATCGAAGACGGATGAACGAAAGGCTCTGTGGCCAACAGCATGACGTCGATATAGACCGTTGGGGGAGTCGAGCACGGAGCAGGAATAGAGAGAAAGAGTTTGAGGGATGGGAGGGAGGGAGGAGGAGAGGACTATGCCATGTGCTGTATTCGTTGTCTTTCTCTCTCTCTCGCTTATTTCTCTCGCTCAACGGGGGAAAGACTCGCGCTCTGCGCGAAAATCCCATTAATTTTGTCGCTTCGTTTGTCCGTCCGTCCGTCCGTACATTCGCATTCGCCGTATACAGCGCCACACGCTTTTGTATTTGTTTTCCCGCCCTGCGGGCGTTACGTTTTCCCCGCGAGAGCTTCCACACCCTCGATCTCTTTCTCTCTCTCTCTCTCTCTCTCTCCCTGTCTCTCGATCTCACTCTCTGTCTCTCTCTCTCTCTCTCTCTCTCTCTCTCTCTCTCTCTCTCTCTTTCTCTCTCCGTATCACCTCGTTTTATTTTACACGTTCACGGTTTTTTCACCCAACATTTTTTATTCATTAAACTCGCAATACTCTCCACTCCCCCTCCACTTTCCTCCCTCTCCCATATCCCACCCCTCGAGCCACCTGTTCGAGAGGACTCAAACGATTCGGCAATTATTCATTTCCAACGTTCTACGACTCTGGGCTATGTTATATGTATTAAAACTCGTGTTTTTGTTTTCTTTCTACCCCAGCTCCTCTTCCATCCCTTTTCTTTCTTTTTTCTTCCGTTATTTTCTTTTTTCCCTAGCATTCTCGTAAACGGCCGGACGGAAGATGGAAAAAAATTGACATTTTGCGTTATTTCACGTTTTGATTGATAAATTGCAAAAAACAAAAGACAACAAAAAACAAAATAAGAATACGATATTCGTATTTTACGAGAAATTTGTTGAATATCAAGCGCGAAATTAATTTAATTTTTAAACCTCCCTCAACCAAGAGAAACGTCTTTCAGGCTGTTTCTTTTTTAATATTTTTTACGCATTTCGCACTGACCCCCTCCCCTTTTACCCAAGATCTAACGTTGCGGCAATTATACAGCCGCACGAGTAGTTAATATACAAGAGTCACGAACACGCGAAAATTTCTCTCCGCGAAACGTTCGGTTAAACGTAAGTCCGTGTTTTATGAAGAATGGCGTATGAGCGTCTTGGGGTCAGTCACTCAGGCGTATAAGAGCGTGCCCCCCCCCTTCTTCCATCTTCCTCCTCGATTCAGGTACTTCGCTAATTATTGATAATAGCTCGGTCCCGACTCTGTGTGCGCAATGTAACGGCTTTCTTGACACCTCTTGACGAACGGCTTAACGACCCCGCGTGGGATATCTCGCTGGTCTTCGTGAAAAAAAAAAAAATCTACGAGCCCATTAGACGGTGCGAATGTGTAGATATTTATCGTAGAGTTTAGTATCAATACCGTATTAGATCCTAGCGTGCAGAACTTCTAACAGGTATGCGGATCTCTGTTCTTCTCTCTCCTTCATTCTTCCTCTCTCTCTCTCTCTCTCTCTCTCTCTCTCTCTCTTTCTCTCTCTCTCTCTCTCTCTCTCTCTCTCTCTCTTGGTCGCTGTCTACCGCATAGCGAGTATCGAGGGAGAAGAAGAGTGAGAGAGAAGAATATACGCAGGCTAGTTAATTATTTTTATCGTATAATTAATTAATCGGCCATTTTGCAATTTTTTCGTTTTCTTCCTCGTTGAAGGGACAAAGAACGAGTACGAATATAGCGTATCACTGAAAATATTCGTAACGACATATTCGCGATGAAATAAAATCGTCTTCCATCTCGTTGGAAGGTGATTCTTTTTTTTCCACCTCCCGCCCCTTACCCTCAAACTATAGTCGCTGGCTCGCATCCGTTTCGTCGTACTCGCTCGTCACTCGCCTCTATTTCTTTATTTATTTCTTTTATTGTTTCAACCGCTGGACCAACTTTTTTTTCCTTTATTATTTATCCTCCACGTCCCTCGATCTCTCTCCATTCTCTTCTCTCATCCCCATCGTGCTTCTACGCGATGCGAGCGCACCAGTTTACCACCCTCTCTCGTATCGCTCCATGAATTTTAATCCGCGTTGGTCTGCTCGCGAAACGAGCGAGATGGAGAGAGGGAGGAAAAAAAAGGCACGTTCTCTCCCTCCCTCCCTCCCTTGCTCTCATCCCCGAGCGTTAATATTTTTTCAAGCGCGTGTCCTCTAGCGCGTACCTGCTTCGCGAGCAGAAAAGCCCGCGAATTCGAGTGTGACGCGCGCTTCTCCCGCGGTAACGCCGTGGGGAAATAAAGAAAATAAACTTTATCATATCGCACACAGCCTTCTCTCTCTCTCTCTCTCTCTCTCTCTCTCTCTCTCTCTCTCTCTCTCTCTCTCTCTCTTGCCTCGCTCTTCGCACAGAAAACTCACGGCCAGCTCGCGGATATATGAGAGACGATGAATATCAAATCTATGGGAATATCTAATGGCTAAATTGCACGTGGCTTGCCAACACACACACACACACACACACACACGCACATCTCTATACATATAAAAAAGATTGTCTGGTATAAATTCGCAATTCAAAAAAAGCTGACAATTCCCAGTACTACAGCAACCCTTCGTTAGAGGGAGATGAAGCGATATGTAAAGTTTTCTCGCCCGAATCCTTTTACCGTTGTCTTATACGGTTGTCCACGCGGACATCGGTAAAGCTTCGACTATATACATCCATTTTTTCATCTTTCTTTTTTTCCATTTTTTATTCTTCATCCGTTTTTTTTCGTTCATTTTATTTCATTCTTTTTAACTTTGCCTGGACAGGTTGACGAAAGCGTCGAAGCGAGTTTCAACGCTCCGTTCCTCTTTCTCCCTACTGTTTTCATCCCTTCGATGCTTCTCTCGTCGTTCGTACATTTACGTACACGCGCGCACATACATCTACCCTTCTGCATTTGCGGGTATCGCCAACGGCCGAAAAACTACCCCTTCTTGCCCCTCTGTGCTTTACCGCGCGGTTCGTGTGGACGTTCCCTCTTCTACGTTCGTCCATCCGTCCTTTACGTATATGTATATACTCGTGCACGTCATTTGCTTGTAAAAATACTGGCGACTAACGGCAATTTGCGAAACTACGCGCGAATTAACGCGCCTCTCTCTTAATCCACGAAAGCGATACGAACGAAACGAACGAACCAACGAGAGCGACCGACGAGCTGACAAACCTTTGCATATATCCACACGGCAGGCAACGATTCTCTCTCTCTCTCTCTCTCTCTTTCTCTCTCTCTCTCTCTCTCTCTCTCTCTCTTTCTCTCTCTCTCTTTCTCTCTCTTTCTCTCTCTCGTCATCCTTTTCTATTTTTCTTTTTCCCTCGCGATCTCTGTTTCCATCCCCTTTTACGTGTAAATATTCCAGTCTCTCGTCATTTGTGTATATATATATACGTACCTATACGTCGTTACAGTACCGAGACACGTCGAGAACATCAATACGGAAATTCTCGAATTTAATTCACGCACGGGGAATAGGCAAATGAGAATAATTACTGTATACACACGAATGTATCGAGATAAGGAAGAAAATTTAACAAAATTGAGAAGAGCTTGGGGAATTTAATGAATTATCGCATAATAATTATTATTTCACAATTTTTATTATTATTTCTTTTATTATTCTCGACTTTGTGGAATATTTTTGTAGGTAATGTTGAACACGAGAGATCGAAAGGTCGAAGTGTTGAGAGCGTGTTTAAAAATTCTAAATGTCGAAGTGGAAGGAGGTGTGTTATTAAGGGATAATGGTGAACGAGGGGTTGGTTTAGGGGAATGTGGGGGGTTGTCGCATATTCGGAGAATAGGTAAACGAGAATGATTACTGGATACACACAGGAATGAATCGAGATAAGGAAGAAAATTTAATAAAATTGAGAAGACAAATTCAATAAATTATCAAATAATAATAATTATTTTACAATTTTTATTATTTCTTTTATTATTCCTGATTTTGTAGAATATTTTGCTAATATCGAACACGAGAGATCGAAAGTTCGAAGTGTCGAGATCGTGTTTAAAAATTCTAAATGTCGAAATGCAAGGACGAGTGTTGTTAAGGGATAATGGTGAACGAGGGGATGGTTCAGAGGAATGTAAGGGGTTGTCGCATATTCGGAGAATAGGCAAACGAGAATGATTACTGGATACACACAGAAATGAATTGAGATAAGGAATAAAATTTAATAAAATTGAGAAGACTAATTTAATAAATTATCAAATAATAATAATTATTTTACAATTTTTATTATTTCTTTTATTATTTTTTGATTTTGTGGAATATTTTTCTAATATTGAACACGAGAGATCGAAAGTTCGAAGTGTCGAGATCGTGTTTAAAAATTCCAAATGTCGAAGTGGAAGGACGAGTGTTGTTAAGGGATGATGGTGAACGAGGGGTTGGCTTGGAGGAGTGTGGGGGTTGTCGCGTGTTCGGGGAGGTTACCTGGCTATAATAATCATCCTATTTCGCGACTGTGAACGGCATAGCAACTAGGAACGTGAATTACTCGGTTGCAGCGGGAGAGTAGAGGTTATACCTAGTTTAGGGGTGAAAAGGGAGTTGAAGAGAGAGAGAGAAGAGAGCCTGAGGCCCATGGACAGGGCATACAACGGGGATGAGAAGTCACGGTTCGTTCTAGAACCACCAAGTCCTCGTCGTCGTCGTCGTCGTCGTCGTCGTCGACGTCGTCGTCGTCGTCGTCTCGTTGTAGACTGGGAGCGTGTACCCAACCTAATAACCGCGATCAGCCGTCGCTTATGTGTACCTAATATATCAAATTATTCAGCCGTGACGGGAATGACAAAACACCGCAGCTATAACTTGCTCCCGGGGTTTCGTGGTCGTGCAGTCGAATAATGGTTGGCCTCTCCTCTAAAGTAGAGAGCGAGAAAGAGAGAGAGAGACTCGAAGGGGTGAAAAAAAGCAGGAGAGTTATTTAAAAATTACGAGTAACAAAATTTAAACATTGTTACGTTATTTTTTACCAAGGGAGAATTCATCTTGTTTCAAAGGTCAAAAATTCCAAAAATTATGTAACCGGAAAATTTCTTGACCTTTAGCTTGAAAGGTCGGACAATACGAGCTCTCCGCTATCCTTAGGAATTCGTCTCATTAACAATCTAATTAATAACCCAATTGAGACAAAAAAGAAACCTTCTCTCTGGCATATTTTTCAAGAAAACAGGGAAGAACAATCGCTGTTATTAACAACGTTTTTCATCAAACTTTGAAAATCGTATAAATTCCAAAGATTTGCGCAATATCGAAGAATTTATCGTTCGAAAAACGAATTATCCTTTCACTTTATCACTTCGAAATTCTTGGAAAACAATGCTACTTGACGCAGTTCGACCCGGGCAACCTTCGCGATTGTCGCGGCGAGGGGGTTGGAAAAACTACCCTCGTACCACGACTACGTATTTTTCCCTTCTTGCTTCCGTTCTGCCTAGAAATTTAATAAGCAATTACCAGGAACGAAACGAGACGCATCGGTGTACTTGTATAACGAGAGAAAGGGAAACCTGGGGTGGACGCTGCAGGTGGCCCTCGAACGGCGCACCACCGCTGGTACCAGAGGGAGAGGGAGACTTTCTATAGCGATAAGAAAAAGGGATCTGGAAGTTTGATATAAATATCCATAGATATTGAAGCGAACTTCATATACATGTAGTATGTGAAAAACGTAAGATAGGGAGGATGGGGGTGTCAGGTGTAGGGGGGTGCGAGGGGGTGGTACAGAAGCGGGAGTGAATATCGCGAGTGGGTACACAATATTTCCAATAAATTATGTTTGCTCAGCTCCATTTGCTCGTCTTGCGCGGCTCGATCGCATATAGCCGAACAATATAAGGGTGCCGGGTGTGCGTGGTAGCTATCTCCAACCCCCAACACTATTTTCCTCCCTCTCGCAATTTTCTCATCCTTCGCGTGATATTTCACTACAATCCTTTCCACGTCAATAACGACAAAACAGTAGCGACACATAGTCGCAGTTATTAACACCCTCTCCCCCACTGAAATAATCAACCCTTCGCATTATCAATAAAAAATTTCTCTTTTATCCAACAAAATTTATAATTTATCGAAAACTATATCTAGCTTAATTTCAAAAAATCAAATTAACATCGTTCGATCTGGAAATAAATCATCGACGATTCTCATCAAACTTTCCACCAAGCTCCAAGTTTGTTCTCAGGGTGTTAATGAATATTTACCACAAGGCTAGATAGCCCGATTCATAAATTAATCGAAGCGACAGCGAGAGAAAATAAATGAAACCCGGGAAAAAAAACTGATCGACGAACCGGTTTAGGGTCGAACAAAGTGGAAAAAGGCACACTTTCAACATCAAACAACGTAAACGAGGATCGCGATCCCACGATTTAACAATAACCTCGACCGTATAAAGATCTCGCGACGTCTCGAACCAATCGAGACGGGGGTTGAGCAAGGCTTTTCAAAGGGTGAAAAATTAATCGAACGAGATGGAAATGCGCAAGAAGAGACGTATCTGCCGGGTCGTACGGATTAATGCGTAATTATACAGCGTGGAGTGCGGCCATTGCATACATCCACATATACATATATACATAATACATTATGGGGGACTGTAGCTGTGTATAATGATGAATTCAGTACTCGGCGTGGCTCCTATATAAATATACATGTACACGTGAGGAGAGATGACTTGGGTGAGTGACTGGAAGCAACGGCAGCTGGAGCGAGAAGGGTGAGAGAGTAATGTCGAGGTAATAGTGTGTGTGTGTGTGTTAGAGAAAGACACACACACACACACACATATACAGAGAGAAAAGAGTGGAGAGTGGGGAATATAGCGAGAGATAGAGCGCGGGCTAGGCGAAAAGGCATTAACGGCCTCTTAACATGCAGATTGCCCTCTAAAGACTTTGGAGTTCCCCGAACGTTGATTGGACGATTATTTAATGCCTCGACGAGAGCCTCGGCAACAGCGTTATGGCATCGTACGTTCGTACACACTCTACAGTCATATATACATGTGCAAATATATATATGTATATATATATATATGTTTATATACAGGGTCTTGTATATGTATATAAGTGTGTATATATTTTATATACACGTCTGTGTGTATATGTATATTATACAGGTATGTATTATTAAAGTGTTCATCTCTCGAGCTCGTTCATTTCGATCGTCCCCGTTGCATCAGTCGTTGCGGTATAACGTCGCGTTATATAGCGAAATTAATACTCGAAGATTGGAAAACGTCCAAGCGCTTGGCGCGTCTTCGTAAACCCCGCCTCGGTTTTGCTCGCGTATGCGTCGATATATCGCTACGAGAGCACGCGTGTGCGCGGCAAAATACGAATATAGAGGCGAAAAGTGAGAGATCCGTGCTACCCGATACGCGTTATATTAAATTTAAATTAAAAAGATAATAAAAGGAGTGGAGGAGGAGGAGGAGGAGAAGGAGGAGGAGGAGGAGAAGGAGGAGGAGGGGAAGGAGGAGGAGGAGAAGAAGGAGGAGGAGAGGGAGGAGGAGGAGGAGGAGGAGGAGAAGGAGGAGGAGGAGGAGGAGGAGGGAAAGAAAAATTGTAAAAATAAAATTATAAAAAGAGTAGAGAAAAAAAAAGCAAGGAAGAAAAATGAAATAATATAACAACAAATAAAGTACGGCGTATCGATCCCGGTAACCAGTAGCGGGATTTAACACGACGAGATGAGACGGAGAAAAGTAAAAGGAAAAAAGTGATTAATAGTCCGCGGGCCCTTGAGCTATATATACGTGTGTGCTTGGGTCTGTGTGTGTGCGTTGACCGGGATGGAGAACGGGCGCAAGTTTCACGTTCTTTTTTTTCCTTATTTTTGTTTCATTTTCTTCTTTTTTGTTTACCGTTTATTTTTGTTATTTTTTATTTTTTACTCATTCACCGTGGCTCGCGCGACACACGGGACAGAGGACGAGAGAGGGAGAGGTCCAATCGCATTTAATAGCACGAAATTACACCGAAATTGGATTTTAATTTACCTACCGGGCGAATGTATTCAAATTAGCCGGCCCCGACGGGCGAAAGAGCGAGATGGAAATAACGAGAGAGTACGTCCTTTGCGCCCCCAAGGGTTAAATAAATTTCCTTTCTGTTAATGATTATGTAGATTGAACGACATCTCTTCCTGTGCTGTGCTGGTACTTGACTCTCTTCTTCTCTCTCTCTCTCTCCCTCTCTCTCTCTCTCTCTCTCTCTCTCTCTCTCTCTCTCTCTCCCTCCTTCTCTCTTTCTCTCTCTCTTTGTCTTCACCAGGTCTGGACCGTTCCTTGATCGTCTTTATCGTCTGTCTTTCGTCTCCGCTCAATCTATCTTCTTTTATTTCCTCGCTTTTTTTACGGTCTAAGAGGTTCCCCTCTCCTTATCCACAACGAGACAGTTCGTCTCGATCATATATAACAGTCAAAATCGATACGTACGTGTCCTTTTTGGGTTAAAGAACAAACGAAGAAAAAGACTAATATTGGCTAATTTCTAAAATTAATAAAACGTCACTGAAAATCAATAATAACATTTTTTTTGTTACGTTGCGTTCTTGAAAATTCAGTTTTTTCCATATCATTACGAGAATCCAAAGTCAGAGAGGGGGGGGGCGGGGACTTTGAACGACCCTCATTATCGTTATCGCGATCACAACTATGAACACAAGAAACCGGTGACCCAGTTGCGAGGTGTCGTAACCGTTATCGATTAACAAATTGGCACGCTACCGAGAAAAAGGGGTGAACATTTGTTTTTTTTTTCCGTTCCTGGTTTCTTCTTTTTTTCATTTTTTCCCTCTCTCGTGCGACGCGTATAGCGACCGTAACGAGTGCTTTCGCGAATGTCCGGTAGTAGTGTACTCTTGGCTACCTCGAGGGTCTATAAGTCACCGCGGAAGGAGGTGAAGAGAGGTATATAAATACTTTTCTACTAGCAACCCCGAGTCTGCATCAGTATGTGGAATATATTACTTGTAGTTATAGCTCTGAGAAAAAGGAAGAAGGAGAGAGGGTGATAAAGAGAAAGAGAGAGAGAGAGAGAAAAGAAAAGTGAGGCACTTTGACACCAACGTGCTTGGGAGGGATCGATAAATCGAAACTCAACTCACGCTTTCTCTCTCTCTCTCTCTCTCTCTCTCCTCCTCCTCCTCCTCCTCCTCCTCCTCCTCCTCCTCCTCCTCCTCCTCTTCCTCCTCCTCCTCTCACTCGCTCTGTATGTCTGTCTACCTTGTCTGTCTGCCTTTCTGTCTGTCTCTTTCTGTCCTTCTCTCACTGGCGCTCTCTCTCTCTCTTTTTTTTCTCTCTCTCTCTCTCTCTTGGCTATGTACTAAGTAATTTCATTTCGAGTGGATGCGTGGCACGCGTCAAGACGTTGCCTGACTCAATACCCGACCTCAACCACCGCACCAACTGTCTATACACACGAAATACTATTTCGTCTTCGCATTCCGAACAGAAATAACAATCGTGCATGAACCCTATTCTCATTCGGTCGAACCATTTTAAATCAACGATCTTTCCCATTCTGAATCAAGTTGGTCGAGAAATTTTCGCTACTCTTATCTCGATACACGGGACACAAGGATTCGTTCGTGGATGGGAAGGTAGCTAGAGTCCGCGAGAGGGGATTGCCCAACGAGCGTACATTTGCACACAAACGGGACTTCATTAACGAGTACAAAATTAATGACCACTGGTGTCAAGGTTTACGGGGACTGCGAGGGTAAACGAAGCCCAACAAAAAGAAAATCAAGAAAAAAAAGAAACGAAATAAAGAAAGAAAGCGAACCGACGACGTTACCACGCGGTTTGTCGGACTGAGATCGTGGCAAAGTGAAAACGAATCCGGCGAGTCGCATGCGCTATGTAACATTGTACAAAAGAAATAAGGAATGAAACAAAAAGAAAAAAAAAATTATACAATAAACATAGCTCAAGAACGAAAAGATGTGAAGAAACGAGGGGGTGCAAAAAGTGTCGAGAAAGGGTAAACGTTCTTTGAAACGCAAGGTTCTCTCTCTCTCTCCCTCCCTCCCTCCCCCTCTCTCCCTCTCTCGAGGCAGCGAAGCGCGTGCGCGTTAGGGGTTGATGGGTCCAGCATGCGTCGGCTAACCTAAGTTAAGAGATTGGACAAGAAGGGGGATGAGAAAAGTCGAAACGTCCACGCGAGGCTGGAAAAGAAAAAGAAACGACCCCGATGGTAAAACATCTCGCTAGTCGACGACATCCGCGTTTCCATCCCTCTCCTGCCAGCAACCCCCTCTTGCCTTCCATTTCGTCTCTCTTCCACCAGCAAATTGCAATTTTGTTGTGAGATCGTTATAAAATACATAATGCTCTCCCGGTTTTGCTGGAGGAGGGAGTGAGGGAGAGAGAGAGAGAGAAGAGGGAAAAGAGAAGAAGAAGTAGGAAAAAGAAACGAGGATGGGTAGTATGACCCGCTGTTGCCACACTCTTTCCATAATCCCCTCCCCTCCTCCCCTCCTCCATTTTTTTTCTTTTTCCTGCCGTTGCACTACATCCCACACGATCTCTCCTTTTCCTTCTCGCTGCGTACAACTACGATATACATGTATATTATAGACATTCTAGTATATTCTCACTAACACCCCCCTCCCTCAACCCCTATCAGTCCGTCCCGCTCTTTCTCTCTCTGTGTCGTTGCCGCTGCACAAACCGTCCGGACGAGGCGAGCACCCAGCGTCTCGTTAAAAGTTTCTAGCGACGCGTATTCTTAATAGTCTGCGCGCGCGGACACGCCGTCATTAAAATTATAACCAACCTTCCTGGTTTGTGTCCGCACCTTCTACTTCTCTTCTTCAGCCCTTCATACCCCCGTTCCACCTTGCTCACTACCTCTTTTCCTCCTCTCGCTCGTTGCCATTTCACCGAGCTCGTGTCTCACTTCCCTGTTATGCACGATGACGACGACTACGGTAGGAGTTTCAACCCCTCTTTATATAACCAACCCTCTCACCCTATCTCCACCCACCCACCTACCCCTAACCTATTCTTACATTCGTCTTTAGACACAACCCTCTGGTGTGTTACCCTCCCGCTCTTCGACGCGTATATAAAGCACAACTCGATGAACGGGTCCGTTTAACCGCCTTCCTCTCTGTCATCGAACGAACGATTCTTACCTCGCATGCGTAACGAGAGGAGGGGGGAGGGGGACGGGGAGGGGGGGGGGAAGTTGATGATTATAGGATCGTCTATAAGCATGGTTTTTTTTTGTTTGGAAATGTATTTCGCGCGAAAGGTCGATCACAAACCGGAAATTCGCAGTCTCGTACGGGGAAGAAATAGGGAAAGGAATGTTTGCCCGAAAGAAAAGTGAATTAACTCGAGAAATTGTGAAAGTCAAGAGTGTGTCGTTTATGGACAGGTGGGAGTGGACGTAACTTTTATCAAGTGGCAATAGGGACTGGTGAGTAAAAGACGAACGGTAAATTATATTTCTTCTCTTTTTGTTTTTTACTTGAAGAGAATTTCCGAGAGATGTACTCGAGTCGGAGAAGCAATAATGGCTAAGGTCGTGAAATACGAGTTCCCAAGAGCTTTTCGTGTCTTCCAGTTTTACTCCTTTTTCCGGAAGTGTGTGTATATATATATATATATATATCTGTAACTATACATTAATATATCTATACATTATGCACAATGAGGGAAAAGGTTTAACCGGAAACTTGGCGAAAGTTCGGAGGTTTCGTAAATATGTAAATAAGAGATCGTACACAGAGAGACAAAGAGAGGAAGAGAGGGAGAGAGAGAGAGAGAGAGAGAGAGAGAGAGAGATGTTGGTTTTCCAGGTATGTAGTGCTAGGATGTTATTAATATTCCCTATACCGTTTTCCGGAGTGTCTAAATATACGTAATAATGCGGAGAAATCCAATGGTACGTAGAGCTTCCGTTTGTTCGAAAGGAGTGAAAAAAAGAGGGTGGGAGTTGGGAGTAGTACGATGGACCAAAAGGGATGAATACCAGCCGCTCGACAAACAGAAAATGGTTTTTATACTTTTACACGTAGCGGATATAGCGATCGTTCGGTATTTAAGTAACGGAGTTTAGGTACACTCGGTATATTTGAACGCAGCTCGCTTATTATCATATAAATACAAGTTGGACGTTCAATTTACGCGCTTGAAAGAGAGAGAGAGAGAGAGAGAGAGAGAGAGAGAGAAGAAGAGAGGGGTCGCTATATCTCTTCGGTTCTTCCGGCTCACCGTCGTTCGTTCCTCTTTATTTAATATATATATATATATATATATATATATATATATATATATGCGTATTATGTACGTGTGTATCTTTATCGTTAGCTCTCACGGTTGTGTACGGTTAGACGATACGTATATCCTCCCCTTCCCTCTCCTCTCAGTGAGGTATATATCGCAAAAGCGTCTCTCGCTCGGTAACGGAGAGTTACAAAAGTTATTATTGTTATTACCGTACCGTTTAGAAACTTTTGTTGGCCAGGCCATGGATAGCTATAGCAACGCGCATCTCTGCCAACCCTGGACCCCGACCCATTTTCAGCATCATGCGGGTCGACTGCATCGGCTAAAGCCAACCCCTACGTGAACCGTATAGAGACCTGCACTCACGTTTTTATACCATTAACGACTTAATGAGAGAGAGAGAGAGAAAATTAAGTAACAAAATGGATATCCAAAAATTACTCTAAATTTGTTTTTCGTTGTATGGTTTTTTTTTCAAAATAAATATTTCTTTTTGTTCTTGCTCCTCTTTTATAATATTAAGGACGTAATTAGAGAAAGAAAATTAGGTAACAAGATGAATATTTGATACAGAAATTAAATTCGTTTTTTTTAATATGAATTTTTTAAAAATATCTTTTTTAAAAAATCTTTTTTGCTCTTGTTCTTCATTTATAGCATTAATCCCACAATGAGAGAGAGAGAGAGAGAGAGAGAGAGAGAGAATTGGATATCAGACTCAAAAATTAAATTCATTTTTCATTATATGAATTTTTTTTCAATAAATCCTTTTTTTGTTCTTGATAAAAAAAAATATATGAAAAAATCAATTTTCTGAGTAAAAATTTCTAAAATATGGATTTTCGTCGATTTCGTTTGTATATGTATGTACGTATCCACTATCGATTACCCCTAGTACTCTCTTAGATTCCAATATTGTTTTTCCACCCCTGTTGGTACATATATAAACTCGACATGGCTGTAAGGGATGAGAATTCGCCCATACACACAATCACAAACATACACACGGAATCACACACAGACGATACGAGATCGGGAAAAATCGCCGGAGAAATCTCCCAGCAGCGATGCCACGGCCATTCGAGCTTTTTCCAAATGAAAAACCTTTCGTTTAGCCGAATTTCTACGATCCCATTTACGAGAGTGGGACGACGACTATACGACGTCCGTACACCGTGGAAAGTCCGCGACTGTTACCCCACCTCCCCCCACCCCTCTATTCCCACCTTACCATATTACAATAGTTACACATATATATAGCACCGACATCGTATATAAATACCGCCTATACAAGCCATCGCACATTTGCTTCGGATTAAATCCAGCCACGCATGCGCGCACGCACCTATCCACGCGCATGCGCACATATACCTTGTAGACTGAACGAAAAGAGCGAAGAGATAAAGAGAGAGATCGAAGGGCGTGTAATTTCCAGTTGGAATTTTCGCGAACGATAACAACGACAACCCAGGCTAAAGGACAATCCAAATTTGTAGGAACGCAAACACATACGTGCGAGTAAACCGTTCAATGTGTATTCCGTGGGGTTTCTCCGCGAAATCCCAGAAACAATTCACTTATTACGAAACAGCGTGGGCGAGAAACGACAAGAGACGTGGGGGGAGGGGGAGGCTAGGACGAACCCAAACCCCTTTTCCAACCCTCTCGTTCTTCATTCCATCGTGTGTATAGATATATACATATGCGTTCTACGGTCTCATTCGTTCGTCCTACACCGTCGAGAGAGAAAAGAGGGGCTGGGGGGATGAAATAGGGGACAGGAGGTATGGGAAAAGCTGGGGTATGGGGATGGGATCGTCTTGAGACCATCGCCGGGTTGTGGAAACCGCTCAAGAAGATTGGCCCCCCGGCCCATCGTTTTCCTTCTCTCTTCTCACCACCACCGCTGCCACACCGCCTGGCCCCGCGGCTTTGATGAAATTGCAAAGCAACTAAGTTTTAATTTGTCCTTGCGTGACGTGGATTACGTCCGGTTGGCCTTATTGACCTGACGGGGCTTCTTCTTCTTCGTCTTCTTCTTCGTCTTCTTCTTCTTCTTCTTCTTCTTCTCCTGCGTTCCTTTCTTTCTCTTTTACACACACATACACACACCCTTTGCATCCTTCTTTTACTTTCATTTTCCGTTCTCTCTCGCAGTTCGTTTCTCGTCGAGTTTCGCAGGAGAGTCGTCTCTCGTCGCCGTTACTCCTTCGTCCGTTATATCCTTTCATTCTTTCGCCCTCTCGACATTCACGATGTGTCGTTCGTGTCCTTTTTTTCTCTTCTTTTCTTTCCTTTCTTATTATTTTCTTACCCACGCGATTTTACTTCGTTACAACGTCGGACCGGTTTTATCCGTTGCTCTCCGCCCATTATCGTTGGATTAAACGGGAGGCCCTTTTTTTTCAAAAGATTCGTTTAATCGTGAAATTGTAGGGAGAGTTATTGTGAGAATAAATGAGAAGGGCAAGAGGATGAGGATTTAGGTGAAGTTTTATTATTCCCTTTCGTTTAATGATTTCTCACGTCCTAATGGTGCTTAAAGTTTCTCCGTTGAAATTCTATTGATTGTTTCTTACGATTCTTCTCTCAAGACACGATCGGTTTCGCTGATTCCCACATTGTCCAGACCAAATCAGAGTCACAATACGTTATCCGTCTACATGTGTGTGTATGCAATTAAGGGATACGCTGAGTGAGAGAATTATGGAGCTCGAATCTATATATATATATACACATTTCGTTTATGATCAGACAAGTGTGTGTTACCAAACCCTCGAGGCATGAAGTAATTAAGGCGAACTCATTGGTTCGAGTTCTTACACACACACTCACACTTATATATTTATATATAGCTCGTATTTGCTTCCTTGGCGATACGAAAACGTATACATACTGCTCATCGCGGGCCCGTTGATCGGCTCGATGCATCGGAGAAACGCCGCTTGACAAAGAAACGCGAGGGAGAGAGCGAGAGCGCGAGTGAGAGACGAGAGACGGACAAGCGCGAATGATCGGCATGGAGCGAGACGGGAGTGAGCGTGTGTGTGCGAGCGAGACGGACGATTCTAGTTACCGACGCCGACAACAGATGGCCGCGCGGTGTTCGTTCTCGACACCGTACGGCGCAAACATATCGTATATATACATACGCGTATAATGTACGTATGATATTTCCAGTATATATCTCCCGCAGCTGTTTCAAATAATTGCATATTAATTACGGACTGGCTTAGCGAACGGAAAGATATCCCGACCGGGGAAAGGAAATATATGTACACACTCCGGAGACACGCGTAAAGATAAAAATCGCTCAGGCCACAATTGCTCGCACGTATATTCTTACGCGAATTTCGTAGCGTGGTTAAGAACTGAAACAAAAAATGCGATGACGGTTTTTTCTTTTCATTTTTTATTAACGGGCGTATTTTATTTATCCTAGACTCGTGGCCTGTTTCCACTCGAGATTCGAATCAATCGATATCGATATCAATGTGAATATATATTTATATACATATCCGTCTCATTTTTTTAATAAGGAATATCCGATTAAAATTTTCTCTCGTACGAGAACGAATCATCGAGTCGACTTCTATGCTGAATAATTGCCGTCTATAATCGAGCACCGGCATCGAATTAATTAAAACGGAGTGGTCTGCATGCAATTAGTATTTATATATCTGTATATATATATATATATATGTATATATATATAATGAACTTTGAACCGAAGCGCCCACAGGGAATTGAAAGTAATTATATCGTTTCTCTCGCTCTCTTGAATCGCTCCAGATCGACGCGGTACACTTTGTGGAAAGAGACGAGTGTATATAGATATTGCCGTCGAGGTCATCGAGAGAATAACCGTGAACGCAAAACTCGCGTAATCGACTGCGCGGACTACACTCGTGACCAATTGGAGGTGTATTGCCGACTCATTACCGTGGTATTATTGCGACACGACGAGAGAATCAGCTGGCGATACAGTGTCGCTAGTTAGATTGTTGTATTATATCCGCCATTAAGACTTAATTGCTATTCATCGTCCTCGAGAAACGGCGGGGTGGCAGGAGGAAGTCGATACTCTTGTTTTCTTCTCTCTCCTTCTGCCCCCTCTCTCTCTCTCTCTCTCTCTCTCTCTGTCACATTCGATTTTTGTATTATACGCATTGTGGAGCATCAAGGTCGACGAAACGATTGAATCGTAACTGCAATGCTGATAAAAACACGATTTTTTAATAACGATGCGCGTTATTGATGAGAATTTTATTTAATTTTTTTTTTTCAGTTTTATTCTGTTTTGTTATTGTACTTTTTGCTCTAAGTTGATTATCGCCCGTGACCCCCCGATCACGACTGAATGTCGACACTCGTGCGCTTCGCTCGTGTAATTGAACGACTCTCGGGGACGTGGATGACGTCAACGATTTTAAATACGCGTGTATGACTCGAGCCGACGGTTAGCCAATCGGCTCGTGCGTCGTCAATTATTTTTATTTATTAAACAAAAATTTAATTTTCCAAAAAAATGTTCTAAGACTCCTCCAGCCTATTGTCACCTGGAGGTCCTTTTGTCCATGAACGTTCTACGATAACTTTGAACAAAAAAAAATAATATCATTTTTCGCTTTGAGAAACTCTTGAGCAACTTTTTTCTCTCAATCTCTCTCTCTCTCTCTCTCTCTTCGTTCCGGATGACTCGTTGGTTAATCGTGGAACGAGCCACGTATATGTAACAGTATCGCTGATTCACAGCTCGATGCGCATCGTGTAATTCGACGTGCTCCCATTTCCGTCCCGCCCACCCTGCGGTGTACCGTACGCACAAACTATATATATATATATATATATATATATATATATATATAAACACGTTCCTAGATGATTTTAACTTTCTAAGGTGATGAGAGGGAATCACGTAACGAATTAAAGTTCATTCGTCGAATTTGAATTCAGCACTTGCAATACAAATATCTGGCAAATGCGTCAATGAAGAACGTGCGAGGGTTTGTATTTTGCTATATATATATGTGCGTATATATATATATATATATATATATATATATATATATGTAGAAGCGTGTTCTATCATCCATAACGCTCACGTCTCGTAAAAGGGCTTCGCCGCTCGTAACGTCATCGCGAGAGTACGCTTTATGAATCGCGTGTACGAAACGAAACGGCGCGCAATCATCTATCAATGTTCTTTCTCACGTTGGTAGAAATAAATAAATCGCGACATTGATGAAATACGTTTCTTTATTGCCCCGGTATTTTTCTCTATTTTCTTTTTTTTCTTTTTTTGGTGCGTATATGGCGTGCAATTAATTTAATTAATTGGTCATTACGAATGAAATTATTATTCTTTGATGAAAAAGGAAATAATAATTTAAAAAAGAATTGCCATTTCGAGTCGAGTATACGCTTCGATATGAACTGTAAAAAATTGCATATATATATATATATATATATATATACGTAGATAGATATTACTGTATAGAGGAAGAGGGAAGACTCCGCGAGAGTCTGCAATATTTCTTCATTGACCCCGTGAGCGACCCAGCGAGAGAACTTTGAAGATACGATCGTCGGAAGAGAAGGGAATAAGAGGAGTGAAAGAGCATGGTGGGGGGAGAGGGGGAGCGGACGGGTTGAGAGTAGAGGGGGAGAGGAAGATGGAGGGAGGAGGCATGTAATTGTTGATGAAGAGTGTAAAAATCGTAATTAGGTTTCTCGCCCGTCGAGAAGTCAACGAGCGCGAGAGAGACGAGAAACGCCTGCAAGAAGGTGGATGACTCCGCGAGAGGAGAGTCGAGATGAAAAGAGAAAGGAAAGATGAAACAATAATAAGACGAAAAAAAAGAGGAAAAAGAGCAAAAAATAAACAAGAATCGAGAGAGAGAGAGAGAGAGAGAGAGAGAGAGAGAACGAAGAAAAGAAGGAGGTAGGGGGATAAGGTCTATAAGATAGCGAAGCGTGCGCGAGAGGGCACTGGCAAACTCTCGTAGAGAGTTCCACCTGGCGGCGCCGTCGGGGATGTTAAAAATGAGAACCCCCGCTTTGCTCGACGCTGCAGAACAATATAATTACTTATTGGCAATAACTAAATGGAAGAGGCGAGAGAAGAGTTCGTGCTGGGTGGAGGGATGGTGAGAGTGGAAGGAGGCTGAGGGTAAAGAGTTGAGAGGGTGTAGACGTACCGCGCTAGGGGTGGGGGTGGGGATAGAGGAGGCAGAACATCCGACGGTGCGCAAGGGCGAAAAAGAGATAGCGAGAGATTGAAGAGAGAAGGAGCGAGAAGGATAGAAAGAGGTACGCGAGATGCGAGAGACTATGAGCAAAACAAGGCAACTCTGTTGAAAACTAATCAAGATATATTAATTGCAGTGTACTTCACTCATATTGCTTTTCGAGCGAAAATACCCCAACTATCATATACATATATGTATATGTGCATACAACTTTATAATTTATAATTTATTTATAGTATATTAAATTATATTATATCATATCATATCATATTACATATATTATATTATATTATATTATATCATATCATATTATATTATATTATATTATATTATATTATACTATATTATATATTAGATTATATTATAATATATTATATTATATATTAAAATATATTATATGATATTATATTATATTATATTATATTATATATTATATTATGATATATATATATATATATGTATACGTATCTATAGAGAAAGAGAGAGGGAGGGCCGGAGAGGGCGTTATCGTAAGAGAGAAATAAGAGGGAGGAGTGAACGCGTGGGTGTATTAATATCTTCGCATGCTTGATAATTTCGCAACGAGAACGATATATGTGTATCGAGAAATAGTTCGATCAGAGTGTACGGTACACGGTTGAACTTCCAATAATTCGAGTATGTGAACTGTTTATGAGAGAAGCTGACTTTCATCCCTCTTTCTCTCTCGCTGTAGCAATGATAAGAATGACATCTAAAATTTGACGAAACTGTGCAATTTTTGCTTGGAAAATCTTTCAACAATGTTTCTTTCTTTCTTCTCTTTATATTTTCGAGTTAATTAGTTTATTGAGATTCGAAATTTTTGTTTTCATTGTTCTGCGGTCGGTTATTTACGGTTCGTTGAAATTGGCTACGGAATTAGCAAATGAAGGAGGGAAAGGAAGCGAAAGAAGGAGGAACGAAGCGAGTCGCTAGCTTCGAAAATGGTCGAGTTCGCGTGCCGGTGTAAACGAAACTCGCGCACTTGCAACGAGGTTGCGACTGATCGATGCCGCTTGCTACCACGTGGAGCAGCCCTCCACCTTTTCACCTTCCCTCGTTCCCTCAGTCTCTCTCTATCTAACTCGTGCTCGCTCGACCGACCCCCTTGCCTCGCCAATCTTAGTACGAAACGTTCCTAGCCCGGAATTTCTCCAGGACGAGAAGGAACGTCGGAGACTAGACGTGGAAACAAAGCATGCAATCAAAACGTTAATTACATTAAAATGAGTCGAAGATCGGACCAATCAGTGAACCGTGTAGCAACGGCTCGAAACGTACCGCGACTTTTCAAATCGAACAAACAAACTCCTCCTCAGTTTTTCCCACGATCGATAATCCATCTTTCTCCCATACGTTTCGAAACTATACAAATGTTATTCGTTCAATGTATAAAATAACGAAAACAAATTTAAAAAAATCGAATTGTAAAGATAAAAAAAAAGTGTTCTTTTGTTCAGACGAATTAATCCTCATGGTTCGTTCGTTTTCATCGCTATCGCAAGCCGGTCCAATATATACTAGCAAACTTCTAATATGAGCTCGTGCGATGTCCCGATATATATGTCCGCAGCCAAATTGAACTCGGCTAGCTAATAGGAATTTTGATTGACTGAATTAAATGGTTATTGGAAACGCGCTGGCTTGCGAAAACGAACACGAGACCGCGTGGCTCTTTAAATCGATTAGGTTTATTAGGCCTTGTATTGCTGATCCCATATAACATATATATACCCACACACCCACGTATATATATATATATATATATATATATACAGCGTGAATCGCATAAAGTTACGCATAGCGAAATCTGAGGTAGATGAGGCCATTACGAACAAAAGTTGC
>JAPYZT010002579.1:0-43316 GCA_030522965.1 Tryphoninae sp. A BG-2022a
AAAAAAAATGATACTTGGTCTTTGGTTGATAATAAGCACACGTAAGAAATTATTATGTTGTGTATCTTACAATAAATGAACTTTTTAGGACACTTTACAATAGGCACATCACAAAAGTTACAAACAGCAATACGTGGTTTGTGCAATGTGGATTTATCAATTAGCCAGGAGATTAGGTAGCTCGTTATTTAAAACTGGGTTTTCCATTCGTCGAGATGATTCGTTCATGTTGCATCATGGGTTTAATGAATGAAGCCACCTCTAAATCTGCCACGAAAAGTGTGCAATGCTAAACTTTGAGCTGCTAATAACAGCTGTTAACAGTGATAAAAATACGTGTCTCTGGTGATTAATTATTTTTTTTTTGTTCAGAACTACCGACCTTTCAGAACAAAAGAACAATGTCCCTTTATTCGTATTCTATGGGAGATTGTCGGTATAAATATATTATCGTTATGAAGTCGGTTTTTCTGAAATAAATGTTTTATCCCGCTTGTGAATTCAGCCTAAAAATTCCAAAGCCTTCATTTTGTTGTCGATCCTTCATTTCGTTTTCATCAAGCTGCAGTTAAAAAAAAAGAAAAAAATGCTCCCTTTAAAAGCGAGAACAATCGTTTTTTTTATCTTGTAACGGAAAATTCCAAACAAGAAACGGAAATGCCATATTCGTGACGAATGAAATATTTCCTATTGGAGAGTGTCGTGAGGATTTACAGAAGAATAGAAACGCGATATTCCATGATTTTTTACAGGTTTCATGGACTAAAAGTCTACAAAAATTAAGAAAATACTCATTCGAAACAAGATATGAATTTTACAGCCACCCACAAGATTCGTATTTGTTGAAACGAGTTAATAATTCATTAAAGATTTTTCAAATTCTCCAGAGAAGATTGGATAAAATCTGAAAATTCAGTGAATACAATCTTCACTGAATATTCTACGATAAATTTCAAAATATCCTTCTGGCACATCCTTCGTCGTTGATGCAGTAACACAGAGTTCACGTTCTACCCAACGGAGGAATCGAGCCATTAGCTACTTTTAAACAAAACGCGCGAGATTTACGTCCAGGTGCGAGTTGCAACCGGCCAAGTAAGACCGCTTCACCGCCAAACTTAGTCGTTTTCATTGGTATTTGATACAGTAATACTATCAGTGATTTATAGCTCATCAGTGTAGCTACACACACAGACACACATCCACTTTGGCGTTTCGGTTCTTTCGCTTCTCCTTCCATCAGACGATATCTACAGACCAATTTCGTTACCACCTTCACGAATTCTTAATTGAGTTTGGCGAAAAGTTTCGCGCTGATCGATTCTGCTTGGCCAGAACCGCCGTTGTATAAAAACCTGCCAACCTGCCTGCTTGCCTTTTGCTTGGATGCGTTTTACGACCTCTTCCAATGAACGACGGCGCTTGGCTCTTTCCTTTCTACTTTACACTCTTGTTCACCTTTCTCGTATTTCAACTTTCTTCATTTTTCTCCTTTCCATTTCGTGGGATATATTTATTTTTTCTTGTCGAGTTCCGATTCTCTTGGATCACTTTCCTTACTTTGGTCCATACGCCGACATATTTATCCGATAGCTATAGAGGACTCAATTTTTCGTTATGCCGGACGAAAAATTTTGCGGCTGATTCCAATACGAAAGATCTTATTCTTGAGACTTGTAGGAGCTCAATGGCATTGTCCCATCTGGTACAATGATTTTAATTTTATTCTTCTATCTCTGTATCTTATTTTCGTTGGCTCCATCCACCAGCGTTTCAATTTTATGAATAAGGGCAGTTAATACATTTCGTCGAAATTCTATCACTTCTTTCTTGATCGATGTCCCAAAATTGGTTTTTATTTTTGTATAATATAACGAGATTAAATTTATATTGCAATAATACATATATTTTGATTAATTATAAGTTAATCCAATTAAGATAATGGATGCATGTTTTACTGTAGATTTTTATTTAACGATACTTGTTCATGCTTATTATCAATTAAACGCCGAACAAATCAACGAACTGTATTATTTAAAAGTGATTACGTATGGCGATTTTTCATTTGTAAAAATAAATGCTAAAATTTATAACGACGATGACTAGGACTATGGTAAAGTTAGTTGACGTTATATCTCTGTGTATCCTTTCATCCACAGACGAACACAATTTTTTTCGGGGAATCAACGCTACTAAAAACGCTTTGCATTTGATTGCCCACCGTTGCCTCCATAGACCAGGCCTTGCTTTTTCGGAGTTTCTTTTTTGTTTTTGATCGAAATAAAACAACTGTTTTTATAACGTGCGATATCGAATATCGTTGTTCGGGAATTCGTGATTGAGATTAATTCATTTGGTATTGCTTTTATAACCACAATAACTTTTAACAAGAAGTTCGCGTATGGACCTTTGCAATAATATAAAAGGGTGTCGTATTTATAGGGAAACTGGTAGGACGATAAGTAATATTATAAACAAAGAGAAATTACCGTGCAGATTTACTGTTAAAATAAAACAGCGCCTCTCGTGGCGAAAACTGTTCGAGGCGAAGGACGGATGACCTTTGTAAAACGTCAATTTTTAGGAGATTTATAATAAAAATTTATATAAATAAAAGTATTATGTGTAAAAAAAGAGCAAAATTATTTGTAAATGTGGGGTAAGCACACATCTGAAGGTAAGTAAAGCTTTCTTCTGTACTTATTAACCCTTTGAGACCTGAGTACGTTCAAGCTTATATGATCCGCAGACGCATACGCTGACGCATATATGCGTCCATAGAGCTCAAAAGGTTAAATTTTACGGTGGCATTTTTAGTTATGAAAATATAAACATCAGACAAAGTGATAACATATACTTATCAAACGAAAATTTAAACAATATATCAATGATTTCATAGTTGCATAAATTACACAAGCATAATGCATTGACAATATTGATAAGAACGAAATGTTAGGTTACTGTATCTTACTAAACTCTCTTTACATCAGCAATACACTTTTTCTTTTGATCGATTTTGTAAGTGACTTTAGGAAATTTGTAAAATCCACACTTAATATTTGTAAGTTTATTGTTTACAATTAAATACACAACAGCTATTAACCATTACTAAAATAAATAATAATATTGACTATTGTTATCACTTTACTATACAGATAGTCACAATAATAGCAGACGTTTCTAGAGAAGAAAGAATGCGATGGAAGGGGCGGCTAGAGATAAGAAAGGTAACGTGTGTTTGTAAAAAAACTTGTGTAAAAAGTTATGCAAATAAAACTGGTTTATATATAGCAGACGTTTCTACACTTCCCCTCGAAACTTCTTAGTCACCATGAACACCTCGATCACCGTGCTTATCCCCTTTACCTTTCTGCAGTTGGCGAGCTCTTAATGGTAACGTGGGTGTGTCTTCAACTCTTTTCTTTTTACTTATCCATTCCCAGAGCCTTCGCATCCGATAATGTTCTTCTTGACCTGACCAAGTTATGATTTCCTATCCCATTGAGTTGTTCTTTGTACCAATCCGTTATCACGATTGGATATTGAGATTTGATAATTGACACGTTGATACGATGAAGTTTAGGTCGGTCTTATAGAAGACACCTTGATTATAGAGGACACCTTCCCAACTAGAAATTGACGTTGGGTTCTTCTACGGGTCAGTATTGGGTAAACCCAATTTCTTATTGGGTCAGCACCGGGTTACCCTATCAGGTCCTTATAGGGTATGTAACGTTCTTCTAGGGTTTTCGTTAGGTTCTGTGAAGGGTTTGCGTAGGGTATGCCCTATTTCTCGTTGGGTTTTGACACTGCTTAGAGTAAACTCTATTTTTCATTGGGTTCTGGCACAGTTTATCTAGGGTAAACCCTATTTTTCATTGGGTTCTGGCAGGGCATAATCACCTGATAGGGGAAGCCAAATTTCTTGTTGGGTTCTTATTGCTTATTGATTAGTGATGTTTTACGGATTGGCTCCTATGTTGGGATCAAGGAGCAGGACTCCTAGAATCCTCATTGTATTTTTCATTATATCAATCTTACGACCAATGTGGGCAGCACCTGGCCCATTATTTTCTTATCGGTCTCTAGGATATGTTCCAAATATCCTCAAGCGTTATACGCACCAGCGATTATTTTGATTGATCCATTGATCCGATATGTCTGCTTTTCCACCAAAATATTTCCTGCTAAAACCATAAATATCCGGCAGAAAGAAAGTTTATTTCCTACGGCAAGTTCAAATGGGACATAGATACGAGGTAGTAAAATGTATTCTTTTATTACCTTGCCAGGAAGCGCTACTGGTTATTTGATCGTTCAACTTGGTCTCGATGGTGCAATAGTGGGGCGATGATTTTAAAGCGCTCTTACGCTTCACGATACGAATCTTACGTTAGTTTGGCTTATGCACCGACTCGAAATGACCGCTATCGAAATTTCTTGACACTAAAGCACATATTTTACTACGTAGCCATGCAGTCGTCTGAAATATGTTTAGCTCCACGGTACAATTTCCGATAGCTATTTTCTGTGTTATTGCCGAGATAAAAGCGAGTTAAGAGAATAGAGAAGAAAAATAAGAATAGCGTACAATGGGCGTTACATAAATTTAAAAAAAGTATATTAAAAAAGACAACGAAAAATAAACATAAAATTATTACGTTTCAAATCGAATGAATTATATTGTTGAAATGCGATAACGCAAATGTACAAAGCTCTATTTCAAATTCAATTAATGTGATTTCACCACTACAATCGTGCACTACAATACCAAAAATTTTCAAATTTGAATTAATATTTATCAAACGTTCGAAACAAAATCTTTTTTTAGTCGAATCAAATTAATTTTTATTTTTTCGTTTTTAAAGACGCAATGAATCATCATGGATTCATTCTCTTGACATCGTACCGTTTCTTTAAATTAGAAAAAAAAAAAAATTAAAATGTCTTTTTTGGATACGCAGTTCTTGACAATCGAGAGAAGTTTTTGTACGCGCGCAGGTATCGAGAATCGGAATAATGAAAGCCTTTTCAAAAGTTACTCGTCTCGGAGAGTAAAGTAGAAAAAGTGTCTTCCGCCACGATACATGCTTTCCATCCGTATCCTGCTTTTTATACTTCACCCTCTATCACTCCTATCTCTTTCAATTTCTCTCGGCACTCTAGTCGGTAGCGCCTTTCCTGTGTCTGTGCTGAGAGTCGTGCACGCGATCTTCTTTTTGACAGGTATGTATGTACATATATATTTTATGTATATATACATATATATATATATATATATATATACACACATACATAATATACGTGATGCTAAGAAGCGATGGTACACGGTGACGTGAGCAAGACGGAGGATATGCCTCGCTTTGTTGAGGCTCGCTTTGAACGCGACTTTCATCGTACTCCGTCATTCTCCCTTCCGGTCAGGGTCGTTCATCATTCACCGCGATATATGCACGAGAAGCTAGCAGAAGAAAGAGTGAGGGAGAGAGAACGAAGAACGGACGACGGTGGCGTCACACGAGCGTTATTGTCCCGTTCTATGATGCTTTTCACCAGTGCTTATCGTTAGTGAGTCCACGACATTGCTCGAAGTCGACGGAGGCGCCATCTGTCAATTACAAAAATAAGCCGAGGCTACAAGTATACATCTTTATCTGGAATCATACTTGTGTTCCCAATCTTCACAATTTCGATGAACGATGAAAAATCATCGGCGTGAACATAACCTAACAGTAAGGTGCGGTGCTCGATCACTACGAAAACTTGATTCGGCAATCATGGAGCCTAGACAGGAGGAGAGTAAACTCCATTGATAAGAGAGTGAAAAAATGGTAGAGAATTTCGGGAGAATAGGACTTCCCGAGTCGAAATTTGTACTGCTCGTCGCAATCTCTTAGAGCGTATTTCCTTTGTAGTGCACAAACCGCCAGCTCCCGGTCAATGCCAATGTGCCCTCCAGCTTGAATATGGGAGCATCAGGAATTCTCCGAGATTCCGCTCTCAATGGCAAATTCGGAAAATGTGGGTCCATGAACCTTCCAGCACTCTCCGTTCAATCAGAATGTAAAGTTTCTGTCATTTTGGATGGACTGCGAGGGAGGCGATGTTCACCACTTCGCTCGATGACGCCTATTCTCGATTTCTCAACAAATTTCGACTCGGATTTCGTTTTCAACCGGGAGTAGCTATGAGCACAATCAATATTTATCATGCGAACATCACTCTTCCGAAATTCAACCCATGACGTTTCTATTCCTGGGTAATTCGAACCGGGAATTCGTCGTCTGCACTCATGAACGTATAAATATCTGAACAGAATCTTTCTCCGCGGGAGTGAAGTCACAATGGTGACGTGAATGAAAGCCTGCTGCAACGGATATGATCAACCAAAATAGTGGCTATCTATTCCGACGGCGTGATCCTACGGTAGTAGGGTGGAGGGGGTAGATCGCGGGGATGCAACGAGGAATATATAACCTAACACGTAATGATGGCCGATACGATGACCGACTACCAAGTATCTTCTCTCATGGCGCAGTTTTGATACACCGATGCCGCACGCCGTGGAAACAGACGCGTCTTTACATATATCGGTTATAAACGTAGGTTCAAGAGTCAATGCACTTCGAAGCTTTAAAATTTGGAGGATACATAGAGAATTATGGCATAAAGTGCACGACGGTCTTATTTTTGCAAAATTTTGGAAATATTTTTGCAGATTCAGTTACCACCGAAAAATGTTTTCCAGAATTTTGGAAAAATAAGACTGTCGTGCACTTTATGCCATAACTCTCTATGTGCCCTCCAAATTTTAAAGCGATCGGTTGCTCAGTACCGGACAATTTACGGATCCCGTTTTCGAAGTGCAAGTAGTTCATCGCTAGTTACACTGCCTCTTAAATCTGATCAACCAAGGTTCACCTCCTTACCACACATCCATAAACGCACTTGAGGTTCCGTCCAAATATTTTGTACGTCCATGACTACACCGCTTCAGCTAATCACCATCGTGTCAAATAAGTAGACCTTTCGTATTGAAGATTAACTCGTTATTTAAAAATTATGCTTTATGACATTATTATACTTCCGGGAATAATGTATATGAAAGACTCCGGCAATAATGTCTATGAAAAGATAAGAAGTGAAACATCTGAAGTTACCTGCCTTTGATTATAGAATTTCATTACAAAAATATTTGCAGCTGACTTTTCGTTAGACAATACAAACAAACTTTGTTTGGAAGTGATCCGCGAGAGGGCTACGTATAGTTTGTCCATGGAAAAAGCACTCAACCCTTAGGTCTAAGCCCGCCCGGGCCATGAATTATTTTTTCGGCTGCTTTAACCTATGACTTCTTCTAAAGAATTTATCAGAATGATAAAGCAAAGGACAATTATAATCTACATTAAATGCTCAAGTATACTATCATCTTTATTTGTATAAGGATTCATAATGAATAAGAGTAAATAGCGTCGTAAACAACGTTATTTTCAATTAAAGTTTTAAGGAAAAAAATGGTTGCTGCGAGTCAACCGTAACATATAGAGATATGCCATCGTGGAATTTTCTTTACGATTTTAGAAGCACTACAATTCTCTAGTACATCATTTTTAAGTATCTCTCAAAGTTTCGCCTACGTAAGCCATGTAAATTAATTTTTCTCCCACTTGCTTGCAAAATATTGTTTTTTTTCTACTTACAAAAAATTGAATTAGATTTTATTGCATATATAAACCTTCCATGAAAAATTATATCTAAACGATGGTGACAAACACATCAAAATCCGTTGCGTAGTTTAGGAAAAGTTAGCGGATAAACAGACAAACACACGTGAAAATCGACTTTCTTTTATACGATGTAGATATGCATGTCTAGTACTCGTACTTGCGTCTTCGCTGTTTTCTTCTTCTAACTGTTATCTCCGTCTATAAAAGAGATTCTGCAACTAGTGAACAGTACAGTCCGCGAAGTGAAACGTTTAAGCGCACATCGTCAACTGTCGTTACGAAAAGTGACTACAGACACAACGCAGAGTTGTCTCATTGACCCGAAGTGAACTTAATTATGTGGAAACGTATATAGCTTATGTGTCTAAGATAACCGATTGACCCTCGATCGTTTTCAAGATCGAATTTAGGCATCCGTGCTCATGGCTCGCCTTGCCACTCAACGAAATGTTCTGTAAAACATTCGTGTGATTTATACCAACACAAGTGACCGCATACACAATGTCACATATCCATTCCTACTTCAACTTGCAACGATGGATGACGTTTACGTTCTAATTCTATCAACTTTCCATTTGCTATGTGTACATTATTATTTAATCGTGCTATATAAACAAATTGAGGATTTCCTCATAATTCCACTTCCCATTTAAAAAATCCAATAATTTCCAATTGTGAGATGTCAGTCCAAGTGTTATATACTTCTTGCTTATTGCTGTCATATGCATGTGCTCCGGATTTTAAATAATCGATTGGGCTCTATAAAGTTCCAAAAATATTAACGCTTTTTCGTTACTACAAAGCATATTTTGTTTTCTCCAATCGCTTTTACCACTCGTTCCTTTGATTCGTGCCCTAAAAACTACTACTGATGCGAGCTTCGCGAGTCACGACACGAATGGCGAAGCGAGATGCGATGCGACGTATTCGTCTAGTGTCTCGATTCATTGTTCGTCTTGGGATTCGGACAAATGTGTAAATACAGTATTATAGATAGTAAAAATTCGATTACAATCGATCTTACAAAAAAATGTACGAATTACTTAACCTCTTGACTACTCGAGATACTTTTTTCTGAACTTCTCCGTGAAACTTTCGATGTCCCATCAGTAATACAAGGGTTGTCAGGAGGTTAATGAAAAATAGTCAATATTAACCAAAAAACGAGTGAAATCTAACGGAATTTAATAAAAACCGTAAAAAATTTACAGAAACGTCACAAAATTCGTTGTTTTGGGCGAGAATAGAGAGAGAGTAATAAATCTCAAGATGGCGATGATGTACCAAATTGACAATACGTTTGTGAATATAAGTGCACGTTATTTTCATCGCCAAATTGACAATACGTTTGTGAATATAAGTGCACGTTATTTCCATCGGCCAAAATAAAACATCAATTATGAACCTTCTGCTAGTATGTCTGGGATAATTTCGTATGTGATTTTCTCCGTCTTGTATTTTCACGTTATTCGGGGTGTTTCACGGAGTTATTTATTTGGGAATTTGGGTGAGGCCGTTGGGCGTCATCCCAGGTCGGTACGAAGCGCGCGCGCCCTCTACCGCACCTGCGACTAAGCCATGCATCTTTCATGAACGTCGATATATTTATACAAGTATAAATATAACATACATATGGGAAGGGGCATATGTGCATTGACGACACTGACATTGGAATAACCGGGGGATTTTCGTCGGCCACGTGACCGTCCATCTGGAGCTCCCCCTCGGAAGTGGCATCAGCTGAAGACAATAAATTCTACACAATCCCCCGGTGGGTAAATTACTAATCCATAAAATTCTATTGGTAGATCGTAGCAAATTAAAATAAATTCGAATCAGAGATTGGTGAGAGTGAACCCATTGAGATTTTTTGTGGATTAATGTTTTTCATAATACTAGAAATATATTTTAAATTGATAAATTTTGGATTTTCTTGTCCCATATTTGAGCATCAAATTTATTATTGAATATTTTGTATTAAAATATTTTATCCTAATAAGAATGTAAATTGTATTTGAGAATGGACGGTCGTACTCAGAAAAATATTTAGCAGATAGTCTATATTTTATGTTACATAAAGTCGCTGTTGCTATTGGAAAAAAAATATTGTTTTTTGATTCCTTTTAAATACTTGAAATTTTATATCGATACATAGATATATCGAAGTAAACAATATCGCATGAAAATATTGATATATCGATACATCGATATATCGAAGTCTCAAGTATCGCATGTAAATATCGATATATCGATACATCGATATATCGAAGTCTCAAATATCGCATGAAAATATCGATATATCGATATATCGAAGTAAACAATATCGCATGAAAATATCGATATATCGATACATCGATATATCGAAGTCTCAAATATCGCATGAAAATATCGATATATCGATATATCGATATTTTTTCATTATTCCTATCTGATATACTCCTAGTTTTATTTTCAAAATTGCTTAATGTGTGCCATAATACTCGAAACTACTTTAAACCTCATAAAAAACTGAAACAATATGAGCGAAATAAATAACGACGTACGATTTAAGAGACAGGCGAAAGCAACCACTTTGCCGTGACAAAAGGGTCGCGTTATCCGGTTATTCAAACAAAGACAAAATCTCTGTATTTAACGGGGAACGTCCGTTAAGTCGAAGCCATAGGAAAATGGAATACCACTTAACGTACATAAGCCGTTGGAACTAAATATTTTTCAGCGGATTCCCAAACCCTCCAAACAACCCACCAATGAGCACACATCTACGTTCCTTCCGCACGAAAAGTCGTCAAAGTCTAGAAATTAATTCAGGGTGTTTTATCGACAGAGAAAAGCAAATATTTGTTAACGATTGGACACGGTATGATATTTACGCAAAATATCTTCTGTTAAGCATTATGATTCTATCCAACAAATTACGAATTATTTGTGATTATATTTGTTTATCACCACATAATAATTCTCCTCTTTCGAACAGTTATACATTATCCCTTAGCTATAATAAATTATTTTAAACAATTTCACTTTAAGTTGAACAAGAAGTAAAAATTCAATTCTTTTTACAAATGTTTCAGAATAATGTAGAAAAAACGTAAATAATTTGGAAACAATATTAAGAATTTTAATTAATTCCCCCCCCCCCTCCACTGTCGCTATAAATTATCAAAGAAGATGATTCAATATACGATTCCTCCTGCCATTAGAGCTAACCCTTTTATAATTAATCGTCGAGTTAACACGACGGAAAAGTTATCAACTTACAGGGATTCTCGATTGAACAGGTCCAAAATTCAACACAAAAAAATACGTTTTGCATTCAACAGTCTCTGGAAGTTAGCTCAGAAAACGGATAGGATTCGAGTCTACCGACTCACAATAAACCCACTGATGTATTGTTTATAAGAGATTACAGTTACATAGAAACAAAAGAACGAAGCATGCTTCGCTAGCGAAACAACATAATTTTCTCGTCTAAGTAGACAATACGTAAAACACGTCAAAGGTCTGATTGTTCATTCTCGGTGGACACTAACGATAAAACAGGCGTTGAGATCAAAGAGCAATGGGCGAACGGGAGGTTGAATAAAGCGCGCAAGTAAAGGGGAAGAATAATAAGAACGAGAACGAGAAGACGGTCGATTGGAGGTGAAAAGGTTTTTTCTTCAAGAAGACAGAGGCAGATTGGGCAAGGAGAATCCCATGACGGAAGAACACTTCGCGACGTAAACCTTGAGCGATAAACTCTCGAAGTGATCCGCAGGGAAATAAAGTTGCGAGATGTAGCGATATAGCGAGATAAGGAAAGTGAGAGGAAAAATAGGAGCGAACAAACGCAGAAAAGCGTGTTTTACCTGGCCGATTGTCATTGCTAACCCGATCTCGTTGAATTACCCGGTTGGCAGGGATCTAGCGCATTGACATATACCAAAACTCGAGGATAGAGGGCGTAGATCGCTCGGTCGGTAATAAAGAAATGGAGGTGCAACATTCCATAAAGTATGAAACAGAATAATTTTGTAGGAAAATGGCCAGGAGTATGAGCGCCGTAAAAGTTTGCAAAGCGAGGGGATTCGGCTCATGCTGGAACAGAGCGCGTAATTGGCTCGATCGATGAGAAGGTGATTGATTGGCAGGTGGTTCGAGGAAAAAAATGAAACAATATAGCACGATTGTTTTGAAAACTGATGGTCGAGAGGACCCGGGGTTCGAATAATAATATGCGATATAAAATAAAAAAGAAACGAGATTTATAACAAATTGAAAAAATAATGGAATTTTTTTTTGCTTGTGATATTTAAATGCAATTATTTTGGTATGAAGGAAATCGAACCAATTTGTAACGATAATTGAAATAAACTATAAACGAATAATTGCTCAATATTAATAACACGTGTACCATTATTAAGCACGATTGGGATAATTAGTCATTTGTCTTATAAGCTACTGACAAAAATTTCAGTTTTAATTTGTTTTAATGAGCAATGAGAGAGACAATTGTTTTGCTTATAAAACGATTTTTTGATAATTTAAGGGAAATAATAAATAATTAGTAGGTAAAATTCGCGAGATTAAATGATAATTCAAATAAGCTGGGTTATTTTTTCTTTCGACTATTAAACCGTTAAAAAGATCGCATTTTCAATATGTCGGTTAATAATCTTGATGGAAGCGTTTGAGACAGGTCGACTCGATGATTCTTGAGGATAGAGGGACCATTTTTTACCTTCTCATTTCTCCGTCATCCTGAATGATGAATGACCAAGCAGTGGTAATTTTTTCGATGAAAGAGTAGATAAAGCCGAAGGTCTCATGGCTTGTGAGAAGGAGATCTGTAGCTAGCTCTCGAAGTAAAAATGATGAAATATCTCGATGGACATTCTTGGTAAGCGATCAAGGGATAAAAATCTGGATAAAGCCGAATTCTTGGAAGAATGGGCGAGGCCAATATCTCCAAATGTGAAGAAAGATCGAAGGGCACATCTCGAGCGAATCGATGCATGCCCTATACAACGACGTAAAACGCCTATAACACTACGACACGACCGAGTTATAAAAAGATCACCACGAAGGGACGTTTCGAATAAAACGCCTCGCTTGGCATCTTCGATGTAGAAGGCCGAGCCGACCCCTCGGGGTATATTTTAGACGAACCCCGAAAACGCAATGACAGTTGACGGAAGATACAGCCAATAACAAGCTATAGCATACGATAAAATCGTCGTAAATAGAGTTAACCGACGTACATGTTACCATCCATTAGATTAGCCTTTGCGATGCTGATGGAAATGTGGAGCATGAAGCAAAAATAGAATTCCGAGACAATGACGTAGTCCGTTCTTGTGCCAGATACACTCCAGCGAACTTACGATGTACCTCAGTAGTTCTGATACAACGTAGCATGAGATATCTTCGAAGATTCAATTAAGTATTAAGTAAGTATATTAAGTAAGTATTGGTTTCTCTTCCTTGCACTTACTAGGACCTGCCATTGATCAAAAATATGTTTTGCAATCTTTGAATGTGATAGCGAGTGTAGTTTTCATATCTTTGAAAATCTGGTAATGTGTATATGGTTCGTTCTTTTCAAATGGGACATCTGACACGTGTTTCAAGATTTTTAAAGTGGACACATCTGGGATATAATTAATGTCATTCAAAATGAACACTTGGTTTTTGGTTGAGGATATTGGCAAGGTAATCCTGGCATATTTTGATTTATTCATTGTGAATTGGATATAGGTTATGTATCTCTTGTATAAGATCAATTTTTGTATATAGGTAGATAAGCAAATAGAAATTTTACAAAGTTTCTTCGTTCAATTTTTGTTCAATGTCGATGATAATCGACGAATATACGTTAAATATATTGTTTTTAGGATTTTTTTTCATTGTTACTTGATGCATGTTTGTGGTATATCACAATTTATAAAGCCCTGAACGTTGGGGAGAGGTCCCTAAAGAATTGGGAGTAAAAAGTAGAAAAAAATAAAAAGGTCGGGATAAAATCCATCAAAATATCGTAAAAATACGTAGGAATGAAAACAGAGTTTCGTAAACCCGATATAACAGTGGTTGCCGGTTCGATCGTTGATTGCAGCGCGATGAGGGCAAATCGAGGGGTTGGTCACGCGCAGATTCGATGGCATAACGATTTCCAAAAGAAATTGATTCCTTGCGATTTCCACTGCTATTCCTGTGATTTCCGAATCAATAAGATAACCTGCGAGGCCACGTGATTTCTGCTGATTCCAGCGATTCCCAGTGATGCCCGAATTTCAGAAATCAGTAATTTCTAGACTACCAATAGAAAAATTTTGATAAATGCTTGCTCGCTTGGAGAAGGGTGAGTGATGCCCAACGATTCCCGAAATCACACGATTTCTTTATGATTCCCAATGATTTCCTATATATTTGGAGAAATCATGAGGAAATCAGGAATAATCATTCAATTTCAGCAATTTCCTGCGATTTCCAGCGATTTTTAGTGATTCCTAGCCCGATTTCAGATGAAATGGTTTCCTGATTTCTCGAGTAACCAACCCCTCGTCAAAAGCAGTAAAATCCCATTTTTCACTCCCTTTTTTTCTAAATTACACTCGTGCGAAGCCGGAACGGCTCGCTAGTTATTATTAAAGTTATTATCGTATCACGAAGGGGTTCCTGAAATCACGTTGGCCAAAAAGCGACCCACCTTATGTGGAATGCCCCATATATGTTTCACATCTACACAGTAAGTGGTACTATGGATGCCTCTGCATATATTATAAAGGGCAGTGCAGTCCAGGACTATATACATAAACTCGATATCTCGGTCAACGGTGAGCCGATTTCGTTAACGGGGCGTCGATTGAAACCCGTCGTAGAGAATCGATTTCACGAAGGGAGAAAGATAGAAAGGGACAGAACGAGAGGTGGAGGGGAGGCCGAATTTCACGTATCTCTCCGTTATGACGTATACTAGTCGATGATTCATGGCCAATCGTGAAGACCGATAACCGCTTGCTCTGTCGGTAAAAAAAAGTGCTGCACTTTCGAGCAAAAAATTGCCCATTGGAAAAGCCGTTAACAGAGTTTGCAGCATAGTATATATCAGGGAAACGAGCCTAATAAGACGAAAAAAGGACAAGGTACCAGCTCCCAGTGTCGAATCGATGCCGCTACCAGATTTTCTCTTCGGATAAAGGGAAAATAACGACACCGGTATTTACCATTGGAGAAACGAGCCGATGGAAACGAAAAAAGGGAAAAACCATGAAATGTGATTCAAGAGACGCACTAATGCGACCTTTCGAGTGTGACAAAATTGGATGTTACCCAGATGTTCGAAAGATTGCGAAAATGGTACTTTTAATGTAAAACGAACGTTGACTCGATGCTGAAAAGAATTTAACACCGTCCTACGTACTAAACTTCGTAAGCAAGTATTTTCAAACTAATTTGGGAACTCGTCAATTAACTCTTCTTTGCTAAAAATCGACGCAAATATCTGCATAAAAAATTATAAATTATAAAAGTCGTAGAACAATTTTATACAATGTAATAATACTTATCTAAAGTTTCAGCCGGCTTTTTCATTAAAATAATTAACGCCAATTAATTATCGCTAATAATAATTCTAATTTGCAGTAATTTATTTTATATCTATTATTATTTTCCATTCTAATAATATTGTTTGTTACAGAACCGAGGAATTATTTATAATAATTTGTGTCTTAACTGGATGAAATAAAAATAAAATATTAGTTTGTTCCAAATTGTTACGAATATTTTTAAAATGCAATTTGTAAAATGTGGAAAAAGTATTTTTTAATTCGTTTAATTCGAGGGTAATTCGTAATTCTCTAATCAACGGAACGCCATATTAAATATCGTCTCCCTCATCTGAGTTACCGATAATTGTACCCTGTGCCCTCTGGATGGGGGTGAACAACGAGAGGATGCCACCCCTTGGCTACGCTCCAACCAAATGTACAAAAAAATAGAAAAGAAATCAAATCGGAAAGAAGTATCGCTCGAAAGTGAGATTCAACAAGTTAGTGAGTGAAATAATTTCTCTTGATAACAAAATTATCACCTATTTTCTTCGGTACAACTTCAACACTGCACCGAGAAATCTGTAAGACAGAACTCTACTGTGACGGTCAGAAAAATAATTTTTTTTCAAGAATTTTCACAAATATCCACCTTCAAAAATTTATCAGAGACCAAAATTGTTTAACAAAGGTTTACTTTCACTTCGAAGCAGTTACGAATAATTACAAATAAAATAAATTCGAATTTTTTAATAATTAAAAAACAAATTCGAGCGACGTCCATATAATTAATAAAACTATTAATAAATTAATATTTTTTTAGAACAATTTTGAAAATGACATTAATTATAATATATATATTTATTAAAATAATTATTGCCATTTATATTAACAAAAAAACGAAGGTTGAAACTTCGCCATAGTAGGAAACGGAAGTAAGATCCACACAACGAGGAAAGTTTAACGATAATTTTCTGAAAATAGTAACGAAGGAATCTGCTGATGAATCGTTACGATACGTCGTAATAATAATGGCGGTCAACGAGAGGAATATTGTGTTTGGTATCTTCAACGCGAGGTTCACCAATGTGACTACACATGTACATACATATCTATATGTGTATTTAATAAAATGGCAGAGAACAAGCAGCCGAGCACATATGCGCGCTGCACTCGTGGAACTCTACCATGAAATGGCGAATACACGTAACGCACATTACGTGACTAGAGCAAGATTACTTTTAACATTCAATTAAGGTCAATAATTATATACGTGAGACGCGAGCATGCAGATCCAATAAAAACGGGACAATGTGACGCGTTAATTAGAATTTTAACGAAATATGAAGGAACGAGCGTTGACTGCCTAATGCAACGGCTACACGTTTTTTGCATGCGATTGTATGATTCTTATTATTAGTTGTATCTGACATAATCAATTATTTGTAAGAATAGTTCGGTCACATTCTCCTTACCACGAAGTAACCCTCCCTATACACACTATAATTTGATCATAGCTATAAACACATACCCGTGCAGAAATGTTGACAGGGATACCCAACTACTGATCATATCCTGATTAGGATATGGCAGGAAAGCCCTAAAACGTGTATACCTACAGGAACCAGATGTTTTCTACATTGGAACAAATTTGCGTGGGTGACGATATTTCGAAACCATGGCGCCACTGTACTTTCGGGGTATACCGACTCAATCGTAATACGAAGCCTGTGGTGAGCGTAGATTTTATGACCGATGCGAATATATAGAGATATAGTAGCAGTAGTACCGGTCGCGACCGACAGGTGGCGCATGGCCATCCCGCTTCTCACAAACGAACCGTGCGTCCGCTCGCATTATAAATGCATAAACTGTGCAGAAAAGTAGTAAGTTTACTCTGGAACGTGTTGCAAAGAATTAGCTTATATTCCCGTTGAGTGTGCTATATACAATTCTTGGACCGTACAATTATATACACTGTTTTTATATACATACTTATTATTTTCTCAGTCTATCGGGATTCTTTTAATTTGTTTCTTTGAAGTCGCGGGTAGAAGGTAGTATTTAATATAACGCTTCCAGTAATTCATTATTCTTACGTGATTTGATCGGGTTCCCCGCTCGAATCGAATTAGAGTCATTAACGGGTTCGGATCCGGATTCCTAATGGATCCAGTTTACGTATCTTACATTTAGTCCACGAATCTGATCCAATATCGGACTAGATCTCGATTAGGAGCCCGGGATATAACTCAGAATCCAGCTGTATCCCTGTCAACATTTCTGCACGGGTATGGATCTATGTTCTCCCACCGTTTTTTGATCGTACTTACAACTATTTAAAAAATCTGAAAAAATTCAGGAGGATAGTTTGGGCATATAGAAAGACAGAGTGTATTGGGTGATGGATAAAAATGAATTTCTATTATTGTTATTTAATGGAAATCGATTGAAGCCTAGCGAGTGACTATAGCAACGAACTAGAGAGCGTGTCAACAGAGGATTAATAATTTCTCTAAAATACGAGTATAACTATATAAACAAACATTTTAAAAAAACAATAGTTTAGTTTTTGCTTTTTCTAGCAGTTTTTGCTTTTTTATTGTTGCCTGGTTGAACCCGTAACCGTTGCAATTTCCAAGCTACAATAACGAAGCAAAAAGAATTCGATATAGTATGATAACACTTTCGACAGTACGTAAGATTTTCTTTATATATTGCGTAGATCAAGTGTTATTAACAATTTTCGATCACTCGATGTAAATCGACTTCGTGCAATAAATTTACGATGTAGAGAAGTTGATGCTTCGAGTTTTTAGGGTAATATCAAACTCGGAATAAATCAACTTCAGCCCACATAACGAGACACCGGTTTGTGAATTTTGTGACATCGTTTGAGTTGGACGAGCCAGGCAAATTTCCGACGTTTCGCGCGAAACTTTTTCCACGAGTAAAAATTATCATCCGTACACTTTGTACGAAATGAACCGGCGGCTAACGACGTTTCGACGTAGAATGCGCGAAACAATTATATAAACATATCAAGCTTCTTTGGTGAAACAGAATTGGTTCGTTAAATCAACTACTTATGCAACTATTGTACGTGCACGTGCGATTTCATTCTGTACTCGCGATCCTCGTAATCGCCAAAGTTTTCAGCGCTAGCTCGATCTATCGATTTCTATTTATATTTATTACTGTTTTTTTTGTCGAGCAATTTTTGACAAATTCGTACTTCATTTTCGAATTTCAATCGACTACGAAGTAGAATTTAATTCGAAATTAAGAATCGCTTGCACACGAATTTGACTCGAAAATATAAGTTAAATTTAATTTAAATAAACTCAGTCGAGATTCAATTTAAGTGTATTTAAACGAGGCACGAGCTTAATTAAGCTCAAGATTACACTGTTACAATTTCGATCGATTAAAATAATCACATACGATTATCATAAATATTCGTTGTGATTTAAATTTGCTCGACTTAAGTGCATACTTAACGTTAAGCTTGAGCTTGCCTCGCTATTTGAGCCGCAAGCTTTGCATATAGGTACGTCGATCATCATTTTTCGTCAGCGACTCGATTTAACTTATCGCTGGGGTAAGTGGGGGTGAGAGTCTATTATCGGGTGTATGGAATAGATCCGAGAAACTGCCTTTTTCAACTCGATGGATCGAAGAGGTTTTTGTAGAAGGGTTGGGCGGGGGGGGGGGTGGTTAAAGATCAAGTGGTATCGAGAGAACGACTAATAAGAAACGAAACTATGAAATGTGCGAGAAAGAGGCTGACGTGGCAGGAATGGAAGGGGGTCACCATAGGTAAGAAGAAGTTCAAATATTCTCATCTCTTCAATGGTGAGTAAGAATGGAGTACGTCAGTACGTATCGCGCATAAAAAAATTATTATTTTCGATTGAATCGAATTGTGATCGATTCGATATAGATTTTTGTAGGGAAGACGAGACAATTTTGGCAATACTCTGATTTTGGCCAATTCTTGTTCGAAGCTCGAAGTTTTGTATGTAACTAAACACGAAAATCACGTCGAACAAATTAATTTTTCGATTTTTATGAATACAATCGAATTAACGATATAATAATGAGCAAAAATAAATTGTTCTTCGTATTAATTAAATAATTTAATGAATTCGCGCATAAAAAAATAATTATTCTCGATTAAATCGAATTGTGATCGATTCGATATAGATTTTTGTAGGGAAGACTCACCAATTTTGGCAACCCTGGGATTTTGGCCAATTCTTGTTCAAAACTCGAAATTCTCGATATAAATTCAATACAAGAATCACGTCTAGTGAATTATTGTAACTTTTTTATTTTTATACGAATAACATTGAATTAACGATACGATAATCAGCGAAAATGAATCGTTGTTCGTATTAATTAAATAATTTAATTGATACGTTAATTCAAAGCTACAACGACAATAAAAAAAAATGACAAACGAAACTAAATTCGGCGTAATAAATTTTGTTGTCGCGCTCACTCCCGTTCTCACTTGTCTATGATCAAAGCGACCCCAATAAATTGAACGCCTCTTCCGACTCGATCGCGCAAACTTCATTTAAATCGAACGAGTTTCCTTTTTCTCCATCGGACACCGCTCAATTTTCAATCGTTCCCACAACAACGCTTCGAGCGAGTTAGTGAAATCCATTCGAAACGATTGATGCTAAAAATGTATTCGTCAAAGTATTTACCCGCGTTTATTTTATTTGTTACAATGAACCAAAAGAAGATTCCACCTCGTAATGGCGGTAAATAATGTTCGGTTGAAGGGCTGCTGGTCGTAATTCCGTCGTTTTTCATACTTTTTTTTATCCAGAAAAACGAAACGAACTTTTACATAAAATCGCTCAACGAAATCGTAAAATGTGAATTCAACGTGCCGTAAAAACGATGAAAACTATGCAAAAAATTAATATAAAACTGAATATGACAAAAAAAAAGTTCGATCGTCGTTCGAGTATTTGAGAGAATCGAGGGTAGTTTCATTTTATTTTTATCGGCAAAGTCGAAAGCGAATGCAAATCTATAGTTCTCTCGATTACAAAAACGCAAAATGTCATTCCTGTGAACTCAAATTTGTATTCAAACCTTCGTCTTCGACGCTCCAACGTTTCGAAATCAGGTGGGAGCAATTTGTTTTTTTATTTTGGGTACAAAAGTTCGGAGATAAAAGATTTGGTGGCACAAAAAAAATCAAGGTGACCTCGACCTATCCTCAATGTCCTCGATCCTTCCAAAGGTCCAGGCACAAAGTTACTCCGTCGAAAAATTATTTATTTTCTTGGATCGAGGAATTTCCACGATATTTCTCGACCCGAGTTACTCGCAACTGATCAACATTAATCACGCTTGAATATGAAATACGAGGGAAACGACACGAAAACATCTAGAAAATTAAGATAATATGGTAAAAAGAAAGGGAAAAAGAAAACGAAAAAACAAAAAAAAAGGAAACAAAACGTATGATAATAAGAACGAGTGCCGGAGGGTTTCGTAATACCGTCGTACGTCAAGAAGACAAGGGAGGCATGTAACTCTCCGTCGGATGAAGCGAGGAAGACCAAAAAAAGCCCTCGGGTCAGTCTGATAGATACAGGAGAAAGGTTTGACCCTCGTAAAATTAACGCGGTCACGAACCATCGTCTGTGTGAGGTGCGTGAAAAAAAGAGAGTACGAGACAGAGGGAGAGTCGTAGAGACGAGCAGAGAGGGAGAAAGAGAGAGGGAGTGAGAGAGGTGGGGAGGTAAGGGGTAGTTTAGGGGTTGCGCGCACTATGGCAGTATAAGGGGTGTGGGGGCGCTGAAAGAATTTAGCCCATAGTGGAAACGTATAATATCCTCGTTTGTCACTCCAAACTTGTTCCTCCAACGTTCTCGTTCTCGAGGCTCCTCAAAATCGTGAAATAACCAACCCCCCCGTCTCGTTCCAAACCCTCCATAAAGCATCAGCGGAACTGCAGTGAAATAACTGTTTTCACGATTTTACGGATTTGCATGAAATCCGTAACGGTGAAGAGGGCGATATATCAAATCTTGGGTTATATCGGTTAAAATCTGAAATATTGAACCGTACGTATGGTAAATACGAGAGTAAAGAAACGAAGGAATATCGGGAGAGAGAGAGAGAGAGAGAGAGAAATTGAGAGATGGAGATAGGGTGATACGAGGGTGAAAGAGAGAAAGAGCGAGAGAAAGCGACGCCCAATCGTTGAGGGTTGAAGGCCACCAGTTTGACATGCCACATACTTAACATAATTGAAATGTACTCTCGTATATACACAACGGCACTCACGCATTGTGTAGTACCAACCGTTCGATAAGTAGAAACCCCTCTACCTCTGATACCCACACCCCTCGCTCACTCTGTCTCTCTTTGATGCCATTGTTTAGAATTGTTTTTGCTCCTTAGTCGATCAGGATCGATCAACGTATTATTTAAGATAGTCGTATCGTTGGGTGGGAAATTCAAATTTCATTTCCGTTTTTTCTCACATTGTAAGTGGACTGAGTGACTAAGGTCATTAAGAAAAGTTGTTGCAAATCGAATAAAGAACAATATATTGAAAATTCAAATTGATCCTACGTAAAGTTTATTTGTTATACAATAAACAAAATCATGAATTTTTTTCCCTAAGATTTGTTACAAAAACTAATTGAAGCTTCTTTGATGTCACGTTAAAATGTGCGCAAAATTTCAACACTCTTCATCGAGCAAATAATAAAAATACGAATTGTATGTTACGATAATTAACACGGGCTCTTATGGGAAATTGCGAAAAATGAAGATTTTCAAGAATAAATATCGCGATTTTTGAGTCGATCAAGACCCCTGAAATTTACACCAAATTTTTCTGCAAATTTTCAGTAAAATTTAACGGAAACGCTGTATTGATACGGCTATCTTAAGAGATACCAGATTTGTTTATTCAGAGCTTAAAAGTCGTGTTTGGACAATAACAATCTCGAGTAATTAATTTTCAGGGTTTTATCTATACGATATATCTATTTTTTGACAGACCAAATTTACAGCACGAGAGAAAAGCAGAAATACCCAATTATGATCATACGAGAAAAGCAACCGGATTTTTATAAAACATTTTCATCGCCTTGTTGACTTTCGATCTTCCATCTCGCAATTTCGTCAACAAAAGGATATGTCTGCCTGTTATATCGACCGAGGGGGAGAATCAATCGTGAGTTCGATATTCGATCAATTAAATAATCAAATTTTTAAAATTTGCGTTTCCACGAAACATTCCAACGATCAATTGAATTCCATCGTCGTTGCGGTTCAAATGTAAATCAGTTTTCACCACTTTCCCATATCGCACGTTAATGTTTATTATAAAACAAAGAAATTCTCCAAATTCCTACACGATACGAAAAATAATTTCAAAAATAAAAATCATTTCCATTTTGTTTTTCTTTTATCATAATCGAATCGTTTCCAATGGTTGATCAACCGAATAGAGCGCATCGTTGTTCGATGCATCGGCGAATATTACGATAAGTGGAAACGCGAGTACCTATTTCCACGACGAGGTGTCTCGACTATCGACAGGCATGGATAATTATTACAGTTCTCATGTAACTACTAGTTAAACTTTTCCGTATTTGATAAACACGCAAAATCCTATTAGTACGAATAAATTATAGACATTTCCCAAGATCGTATTGTTTATAAATAAAAATCTTCATTTATTTTCGAACAATAATTTGTTAAACACCGTTCTCTAATAGCAACGACTAATCTAGGGAAACAATAATCCAGTCAACGATGCAACCAACAGAGTAGAACTAAATATATGATAAACACATCGTGTATGTATTTCCTGTGAGTTAATAATTAGTCTCGTGTGGAAAATCGCAAATGCAACGATACGTCATAAACAAATAAAATTCATATTTATGAGTTAACTACACCGGGGATATAATTTCGGCAAATGAATAATACGAAATTGTAACGATTATGAACGGGCTTTTCAATATTCGATGAATACGCCCTTGTGGGGACAAGGGCGTATCTTGGGTTCATCCGTTTTCAACAAATTCTCGTAATTCATCCGCATCCCGTTAATTGCTGCCTCCGGCGATTTTACGAATAATTTAGAATACGTTTCATTCGTCGAATGTCGATGAATGTGGGAGTAGAAAGAAAGGAAATTGTTTTTTCGGCCTGGAAATTTGGAGCTACTCTTTGGTAATTGATGGGGAATGAGAAGAAAATAATTTTTTCAAATAAATATGCGTCAATGTAACTCACTTTTAGGGCGCGCAGTGTTAAACGGTAGCTCGGGGTCGAGCTACCGATGTCGAAGGGGTGCCCCGATCGAACGCGGGCAAATTTGCCCACAGCTGCGAATCGACTCTAACTCGATTACCTCTTCCTGTCTTCCTTCCGTGTCCTTCCCCGTCAACTGTATAAAACACCCTTTAAGCCTCGAGGAGATTCGAGGTTTTAAAACCCCGACACATGATCCACCCGCAGCACTTTTAGCACTTTCGAAGTTCAGCCACTTTTTTACTTTTTATATCATTCTCTTTTCCTTTACGTTTTTTTTTTGTTGTTGGTTAAATCTTCCTCCTCGGTCTGTAATTACGACATTGTCGCAACGGGACAAGCGTAATATCGTTTAAACGTGAGAAACGTCGTGAGTTCAGTCATGGGAGAAGGAAAAATGAAAAAAGAAAATCGTTCGACGTAACCCGAGACGAATTTAAAGGCGTGTACCATGTAAACCGGAGAAGTGGGATGAAGCGAGAAAGAAAAAAACCGAAAGGCAAACAAACGTAAAAAAAAACAGGGTTTACCGGACGGACGTCAAAGGAACAAGACCACAAGCACTCGAAACACTCGACACTGTAAAAAAGCTGAGAATGAAATTCCTCGGTGGATCCTCTAATTCACAATAAACCACGGACGATAAAATAAATCGCGCGCGAATTTTTTCAACCATGCGATTACAAGAGAACGGCCAAACCCAAAAACATACCCGGATCTTCTTAGCGAGGATTTTCGTCAACGTACCGAGATATTATTTCCCCGAGGACGAATTACGAATTGCCCAACACTCGCGATCAATCTCTTACAAGATTTTTATATCTCGAGACGTTGTTTTTTGTTGTTGTTGTTGTTATTTCCTTCGTTATTCACATCCCCTCCCTCACCAGGATGATTTCCCGATTAATATTCGCGCGCGATCCAACTGCCCAACGTTTCGTGTAAAATCCCCCAAAACGAATTCACGAATTTTCACTGATATTTTACGGTGTATCGTATCACATTCTCATTGGCCGTCATCCACACTGAGATTTCATCCCCTCGACTCTGCTCAAGCCACTATCTCGTTTACGCGCTCGTGCTGACTCGTCGAACACTCTCTCACGGTGGGATTCGCTTTCACCCGCTGAAGCACGCTCTGTCACTCTGCCACACTTAGTCAGACGCGCTCTCTCACACTCTCTCCCTCTCTCTCTCTCTCTCTCTCTCTCTCTCTCTCTTTCTCTCTCTCTCTTTCTTACTCTCTTTCGGTCTCTCTCTCTCACGGGGCAGTGTTAGGACTGTACGGGCGTCGTAACGCTGAATCACAGAACCCCGGGCAAAAGCCGAGAGGAAAAAGGATCCTTGTGAAATTCCTAATTCCGTGCGTCGAGTCGGTGACGAACATCCTCACGTACCGCGACACGCACGATTGTACATTTTGATCGTTCGTTAAATGCACGTGTATACGTATAGACATATATCTATAGGTACATATATATACACATGTATATATGTATATAGATAGACAGTTATATATGTATATGTATATGTATATATATATATATTTCGAATTATGCTATGAGAAAAATCGTCGCGTTTTAATGCGTGTAAGGTCAGGCAGTCGGCGGGCACCAGCCCTTCGAGACCTTAGAGAGGATCGCGGAGTTTTCTTGCGCCTCGGCGCCGCCACCCCTGCACAGGCGCGTTAGGGGTATATCGCGGAGAGAGTTTCTGCGGATTGCTCGTAACGGCCACCGGGAGCGCCATGGGGCACCGAGAGCCTCTGATGGTGGCAGTAGTTACGGCTGAGTGGGGGTTGGCGCCGTCGGTGGCCGGTGGCAGCGCGCGCGGTTGCTGCCGGTGTTGCTGCTGTGGGTGTCTATAATAGGGGTAGTTGTAGTGGTAGTGTGGTAGTGGTGGTGGTGTGGTGGTGGTGGTGTGGTGGTGGTGGTGGTGGCGGCAGTTCGAGATGGTGGTGGTGCTGCTGCTGATGCCGTTGCTCAGGTTTTGCGAGTCCGATCACACGGGGCTACATGGAGGGAAATGGGGGTTGGGGTTCCAGTTCCCCATATACAGACTAGGAACGACGTACGAGGGTGTAAAACGGGGTGGGGATCGAGATGGCAGCGCAGGCGTTTTGGCGCACCGACGCATTGATCCCGGGAATTCACGAACGTAGCAGGTAGTAGTGCGATGTTATATAGCTCTCTCGTGCTCGCTGTAAACAAAGATGGAGGAAAACGGAAATCCCGATGTGCGCGACGGAGACGCACGAGACTCTGGATGAGGTGGGGGTTGTGACTAGAGAAGTGGAGGGGTTTGGTGGAGGAGCGAGATATGGCACGAAAGTTGGATACGTAGGGGATGTGTGAGACAGAAAGTGGTTTAAAAGCGCGACTGAGACCAGATACGACAAAACGAGCGGGGAAAGAGAGAGAAAGAGAGAGAGAGAGAGAGAGAGAGTTGTGGGCTGCGACCTGCACCGGACGAGCACAAGAGTCCATCCGGTCCAGCACCGGTTTATTTTGATAGATACAGTCGAGACTTTCGAAAGTCAAAGTCTCCGTCTCGACTTCTTTCAGAAAGAAAGAGAGGGAGCGAGATGAGAGGCCAGAGTGCTATAGATGGGGGGTGATCCGAGTACCCAGGAGAATGACCGGGGTGGAAGGTTTGAAGAATATTGAAGATCGGACAATTCAATGCGCAGACCTTGTCAATCAGCATCGATATCAGTCCATTCGCGGACTTCGAGTAGCTGGTTTTTATTTTTTAAAAAAGCCAATTGTTTTTTGCTCTTCAATCCTTTGAGCTCTAAGGACGCGTGTATATGTCGCCCGATGCGTCTGCGGATCGCGCAGACTGAGCGTTCTTAGGCCTCTAAGGGCTAAGCCAATTACTTCGAATCCGCCATTTTGTAATAAAAGATTGTCCTACTCAATTCAAAATGAACGAGGTCGATAACATCCATTCACCAATTTTTATAAAAAAACGGTGCAATCACGAGTAATCGCGACCGTTTAAAAACTCAAAATAGCAGATTTAAAATGGTTGACAATATGGTAATTATCTTATCGAGGTTATCGACCTTATCATTTTGAATTAACGATCGCATTTCAGTCTGACAGAACGAATATATACGAAGCATTTTCATTTGCGAACGAGAAATGAAATGCACGAGTAGATATTAAAAAAATTGAACATTGCACAAAATGGTGGAAGCAGTGAAGAAGTAAACAAGCGATGCGAGTTATAAGAACTTCGACTGTACCAACAAATCACCTTATTGACAATATTCCCACAGAACATTCGTACTCGTATCTTACCACCGAAAGCTCGAATGCTGACGAGAATTGCTACTACTCGAATCCTTGTTTACTAGCGGCAATGAATTCAATAAACAGCGTGCATACTTGCACTAGCTCGTGTATTGATGTTGTTGTCATCATTCTCTCATTCTCTGTTCCGCCCATTGTCTAGAAAACCAGCAGACGTGTTGCAAAGTCTCGATGAGACACAATTATCCTGTCGAACCTTATACGTATGACCTTGAAGTCCCCCAAGACAATCTAAGCGAATTCTGCTGGTGTCGAGTTAACGTTTTCCGACTATCTTATTTCCCATCTCTACGAGAACTTTCCTCGAGTTAGCACGTGGTCGATGCATCACTCGAAAAAAACATTCGATATGCAGGGTAAACAGCCCCGGCGTACGAAGTTTCCAGGCGTCATGAAAATTCTGTATTTGTATTCCGAAATTTGATTTCAGAAGGCGTACATTGATTGCTCCAGGGATCAATCATTGTTATATTTACAGTTGAAAATAGTGGGAAATAGCAATCAGCCGGTATTTGCTGCGGACGAAACCGGACACGGGTGGAAGAGTCATCCCTATACATACAACAACCTATGATAATATGCGAAAGCGCGCAATCAATGGCATATGCAAAAGGAAAATGCATACGAACTTATCATACAGCCAAGTTTCCGATCGATCAATAAATATACTTCTGAAATCGTATTTTCCCTAAACAGCGTCAAAATCAAACACGTATAGTTAAGATTCTCCAACTAATAAAGTAATGAATTTTGATTTTTTGTACAAATCGATCATTTCTATACAAATCAAACTAAGCTTGTATACACCCTTGTCTAAAATTTTTTGCCCGTGTTCGAGACAAACGTAACATCGGTGTATTTAAATTCACGAAAACTGAGTTTGATCATGGTTGAATGCATTTCACGAATCGAGCGCATTTACTAAACTGCAATTATTATCTACTGCGGATGCTTCCAGTCAACGTGGGAATTACGTGAGTGCAGCAGGCACCATTTCCGATACGAGGATTCCCAGACATATCTCGTACATACATGGGATTATAAGCTATGCTATATTCTTTGTATACATCGGGTTGTAGCGTCGAGGGGCTCGCTTGGCATTTTTCTCCTCTCCCTCTTCAGCAAAACTCCATAAGCCCGGTATTTGATATTTTAATGGTAATCCTTCGGGGGATACGGCGATATATCGTCTCGATATAGGATTTTGAGGGGCAAGAGGCGAGAGGAGTTTTCGAAGGGAGGGAAAAGTGGGTGGAGAGAGGGGGGAGGGGAGAATTCATGCGTAACACTTGGTCCAGGCTCGTCCACGTGTACGAAAGTGGAAATAAAAGGTTCTGCTGCGCTGTGTGTACATGCGCCTTCCCCCTCGCGTATTTAATGGACAAGAGACGACGGATCACGGTCAACGCTTTTCACAATAGAGAGTGTATGAACCATCGATCGTGGTGCTCACCCCCCTCCCTACATCTACGAAGGGTCGCCACGGGCCAGTCGTTCGTTAAATTTGGAATGCATGGCTGCTGTTTTCTCCTTTTTTCCTTTACTTTTTTTTGCTACTTTTTACGGCCGGATGGACTCGAGATACCGAGGGACCGCGAGGATACTACCATATCGGCGTCTCTGGGAGGTTGCGCGCCTAACCTCTGAACTAAATAACGTCTACCAGGCGTTATAAGACCTCCGCGATACTCGGGCCCAGTCACGTGACGAGTCTTCGCCGATACGATAACAAATAAAGGACACGATTTTATCGAGCTTTCTATATGTGGAAGAAAAATGGGTTCGATGGAAAGTGTGTATATATGTATATTGATGAAAGGAAATTGAGTGACGCGGCGTCTGATCGAATCAGGAGCCAACCGGACAATAGCTTTTTAGTTCGGTGCCAGTTTTTTTTTTACGTTCCTCCATGAGAACATTCGAATATGCTGATATTTTTAATACAAATATTTATGATTTTGTCGTGAACGTTTCGAGACAGACTCGTCGTGTTTACGAAGGTAAATTGTTACTTTGAATATCGAATCATCAATCTGTTGTTTTATAGGAAGAGACTGCTGTCAAAATTTAAATTGTATGGTTGGTGTACCAATCGTCTTGACGTATTAAACATCGTCTGGACTATGCATACGAAATTTTTCATGGATGTAAATATATGACAGCTAAATAATATTTAAATAATGTATTTATGTTTAAATGTAGGATGAACCTCGAATCGAATCTTGGTAAGTCTTGGAACTCGTAAGTTTATTCTCGTCAAATGACACACCCGGTATATTGTTTACTTTTTCGAAATGGAACACCCGGTATATATCTCATCCGTTATAAATTGGACACCCGATATATAACTTTCCTGATATCCGTAACACGGTAGCGGGATCGTTTTATTTATAGTCTCATTTATTCGGTAATATTTGACACTCGTAACTGGCTATGGTGACCCGTGAGGTATCACAGTGTAGCATATCTATACAGTTTCGAGTAAATTTACCAAAAATCGTGAGAATTTCTCAATTTATACGACTTACGATTTATTGAGCTTGTTTCAGTTTTCGTTGCTTATTCAAACTTCAGGATTATTCTTAATGATTGAATGTAACGATAGATTTCAAAATCAGCCTCCAAAATACATTTCGTTATGACAGGATAACCTTTATACAATGACCTTACTTTGGTTCATTAATGCTGACGTTATTATTAATGTTTTGATAAAATATTTATTATGTTTATAATGTAATGAAAATTTCGATTCAAGTTGTTGGTTTAATTAGATCCCGCCAGTTTATTTTCCCAGGACACATTGGAGGAGTACATCGATATTGTCGATGGTGAAAAAAAAACGATTTTTTCATTTTTATGAATTATTATTTCCGATGTCCACAATACGACGACGTAAAATCGTTGGTGGATAGTCACATCGGAACCCAAGCACAGGACACGCGTGAACCTTCATCGACACATGCTGCACCGGACACCCCGTATCACACTTCAGCGAAACTTTACTTATCTATATATGATACTTATCTATATATATCTATATATGATGCACTAACTTATCGCTTGGCTGAAAACGCGCAGAGGGACTTCGATAGCTGCCCAATTCGTTGAAATTTCTTGTCCAATACATTGTGTAAACAGTGGACACTTTGGGGAACACAAGAGTAAATCGATCTGTCGGAAAATTCTTACTTGAGTTACTCATGTTTCACGCTGCACGAATACACGAAGGCTGTCGTGATTGTTAAGGAGGTTCGGTGATTGGAGTGACTCCAAGATATGAGTTCAATTCTTTTGTATAACGTTGTCGAGCCCTTCGCCTATGCATAAACGGAGTTTTCACGAGATTTATCGCACAGTTTTCGAGATATTAATTATTAAAATCAGATTATTTAACACATGTAAACCGACAAAATGTACCTGTTCTTTCAATGTCGATTTTTTCAATAGCATTTGGAGCCAAAACACATGTAAAAAAGTGATGATTGCATTCGTTGAATTTTTGTGATCATTTGAATTGGAAAACTCACTGGAATAATAAGCAATTAATTCAGGAATACAGTCAAGAAAAATTGAAGTATTCATCGAACTTCGACGATATGGTGAATTATCAAACTCGAGTAGTAGATTATTACGTTTTTTTTCCATATTATAAAAATAATAGGAAACTCGAAATTCAAAACTTAAAAAATATTTCTCCAAATTTCGGAAATATTCATAAAAAGTCTCGGGATTGGGGATGGTTATTATGGTTCCTCCTTAAAACTGTCTCAATACTGACGTCTAATGTGCATTCTCCCGGGCAAAAACCACTTAATGTCTTATTGTTCCAGGATACATGGTAATGTGTAATATTGCAAAGAGGGAGGCGACGAAAAAATTAAATTATTCTTTGTTAGAGTGCTTCGTTGAATTTTTGTGATCATTTGTGTTGGAAAACTCACCGGAATAATAGGCAATTAATTCAGGAATACAGTGAAGAAAAATTGAAGTATTCATCGAACTTCGACGATATGGTGTATTATCAAATTCGAGTAGTAGATTATTACGTTTTTGTCCATATTATAAAAATAATAGGAAACTCGAAATTCAATACTTAAAAAATATTTCTCCAAAATTCGGAAATATTCATAAAAAGTCTCGGGATTGGGGATGGTTATCATGGTTCCTCCTTAAAACTGTCTCGATACTGACGTCCAATGTGCAATCTCCCGGGTAAAAACCACTTAATGTCCTATTGTTCCAGGATACATGGTAATGTGTAATATTGTAAAGATGGAGAGCGAAGAAAAAATTTAATTATTCTTTGTTAGAGTGCTTACAATTGTTACAGAGACATTTAGTATATCATCATTAGGAAATAGATTTCTAATTTATGGTCGGGAGATTTACACTGTAATATTGAGTAATATGAGGCAAATCATGTTTTATAGAAAAAGACCCTTGGGCAAAGTCATGATCATACGCACATCCATACACATACACGCACACAGACACACAGCCACGGACACACTCATCTCTTTCTCACTATGACTTCTCGATTTGATGGAAAAAAAAGCTCCAGGAAGAAACTGAGTTAATATCGAACGATGGACGAGATCGTTTGATCAACGAATGGTTGCATGGAAAATTCTTAATTAAATACAAGATGGGTAATCACATTTTTCCCGAGTACATTAATATTTGTAAAATAACAAATTTTCGATAACATGGAATTGCTTTAACGAATGGGAGTTTAAATACTTTTGGCGAATGATTTTCATGTTTTCACATCGTTTTAATCTCGCTTTGCGGATTTTTATATCCGATTGATGGTGCTTCTTTATATTTCAACGCCAATGTAGAATGAAGCCCCTGGTTCAAATGAACGCACGCATACACGAGCTTGAGATTGAAAATAATTCCGATTAACGGAATAAATGAAAATCGAGTTCAAAGTTTATGCGTATAAAATAACGGTCATATCACGAATACGTGCCTGCTAGGGATATAACGTGATATATAGTTTTACCAGGTCCGGGAACGCTTTGAAATGAGGCGAAACGCGGAGGTAGGGAAAACGTTGCTGGGTGCATTATTCAATAAAAAAGTTGTTCAACATACAGTCGCGTCCCTCGTAAATCATCTCTTTGTTCTTGAACTGCTCGCATTTTTTAAAATGCTTGTCATATTTTTCGTTACGGGCGTTATTACGGCTAGAAACTGGCGGGAAAATTAAAACGTAGCTGACACGAAAATGTCTTTAGTCTCGGCTCGTTAAGTTAGGAAGACTGGGACTGTATAGAGAAAATAAATAGAAACTGTTACGTCGTATGAACATCGAATAATAACGTACGTTAACGATTTTTTAATTATCAAATTTATCTATAAAATAGTATGGATCCGTTGTTCTTGGTTTTTCGTACACGATTTAAATTTTAAACAATGTTAGAGATTTTTTATTCGGTTTTTGAGAACGAGAGTTATTGATTTTTATTTTTTCAGCGAGTGAGGCGTTGGGGAGAAAATAATAGTATTTTTTCTGGTTTATAAAATTTCAAGATCGATGAAACGCTATTAAATATTGAAAAATTACTTCGCCTTGTTAGGGAATAAATATATAATTAAAACGTATAAGATCAACATCATTTAAGGAAAAATCGGTAACAAAAAAAGTGTATAATTGCATGTTTGGAAAAAGTTTGAAATTGAAAAAAGCTTTATCAATTTTGTATGAAATCATCGTTAATAAACAGGTGCAATTTTCACTCGGCGCTTTAGTTTCGATAGTTTCAAATCGTCCAATATCAACTTTCTCGGGCGATCTAAATTTCATAGAGTTTTTATACTGTATGACAAAATGAGAGCCTCTGCGTGCGTATTGTAAAATTTCGCATTGTCTCATTGTCAGACTTGCCGTATAGAGAATGAAAAAACCTCGAACAAAGCCCAAACAAAAGGGTGTAATGATTTGTGAAAAAAGTTGTGTCGAAAATAAAGATACCAGAAGGTAAATTGCCGAGGGTCGGTAAAATACCGACGGTCGGTAAAAAAGTGACGGTCGGTAAAAAGCGACCGCAACCTCGTATCCTCTTCGGTCGGTATGTTATTTTTCCAACGTTGCAGAATTTAATTGCTTACTGTTCACTGAGAATTTATCTCTTATCTCCCTTTTATAACGACGAATTTTAATTACCATACATGAGAATTTATCTCTTATCTCCCTTTTATAACGACGAATTTTAATTACCATACAACAGATCTTAAAACTTGGAAAATGATCTGAGAGACTTCAACAAGAACAGTGTAGTAGTAGAGACAGGGATGGCTCTGAAAGTGTTGTCATACCAACGTCACGGAATTCTCATACGTCGGCAAATCAGGGGCGGCTTTCTGCTGCCACATGGCGCTCGCTATTGACGTTTTTTTAGGAATCTACGTCACAATTCCGCAATTTCGCCCCGAATTTTCTTGTCCGTTCGGAGGGTTCGGAGACAAAAGTTTTCATACGTCTACCGTGCCTGATGACGAGGCAGCTTGCGACCAACTTCACGTGGGTTCAAAGAAGTTCATCCATTGGCCGCGCAGATGTCGCATGGAGATGGAGTGTGGTCTCCTCATATCTAAGTTCCATGCTCTTAATCTTTGGTTGTCCTAAATCTCCTAAATACATTCAGTGAAGCTTGAGTAAAAATCCGTATGATGGCGATGATGGCGATGTAAGGTCCGTTTCGTGCAGGAACAGCTGGCGGTAATGGTGGTCAGATAGCGGCGTCTGCTATTCGGTTTACACAAGTCGTTTACAATATAAATTGTTCATTTATTTAGTGATTCGTAACAGTCGCTAGAATATATATTTTATTCAGATATGTTACGATCGATCGTTAGATTGCTTAGAGTCCCACTGGCGGATGTCAATTATAATCCTCCAGCATCACGATCAAACGCAGTTAGAAATGTAACAATCGCTTACAAATATTTGCATACCACTCCGTATTTACAAAAGCTCGATGATCATAAATCAAGACAATCTATGCCACAACCAAAAACTGACGAGGGAACCGAGGGCGAGAAATGTATTGACATCGATAATATCCAGGGAAAGTAAGTAAGAAGTGGATGACGAACATGTTTTAGGTTAACCAAAGATGTTAATGTTGATCATATTTTTTTGACTATTAAGCATCAAGATTTGATTTTTTTATTACAACAATACTTTATTGAATCTTCTTCGACTCTTGGTTGTTAGATAAATATACTAAGATTGATGAAGATAGATGACCATAATCCCATGACCTGACGAACCAATTTCATTGATCGCTGACCACAGAAGGGAATTTGTTAATTTTGCATAGGTGTGAAAGAAGCTATCATTTTAGTATTTGTGCTTAGTTTATATCAAAACTGTTGCTCGAATTTTGATTCACCTTAGGAGTGTAACTCTATATTTATAATGATTTATATGAATCTGAAATGGAAAATTTTACTTCACAATGAAATAAAGTTATTAATGGTCTAAAGTATAATTTCATTTAACTTCTTTCAACCTAGTGATAGTCGAGTTGATAATGTTTCATAAGAATATTTTTATCTTTTAAGACTATATCATCTGACAATAAATGTAGATTAGTAAATAAAAGTAAAATAAAAAGTTAAGTAACAACTCTCAATTGTAGGAGGTTTTATTTACAGAATATTAAATAACTCAAAAAGCTTGCAGTAAAATTCTTCAGTGGTCAACTGAATCTAATATCCGTACCATTTTTCTCCTATTAACTCAAACTCTGATCAGGACTATTGTATTGTTAATATATCTGTAATATTATCTATTTCTTATTTTACATAGGGAGGGTATGTTTCCTGATGAGAATACTCCAAATAGGCTGTTCGATGGAATTCTCTTCAGACACTTACCGATTATTAATATCAGAGTTACACTGAACAATACCATTATAAGTGTGACCGACTACAAAGGTGAGATTATGTTCATCAGCATGATTAATATGTTTCCAAGTATTTCTTGGATGGATACAAACATTTGAATTACAGGAGTTCTCAAGACCTTATCATCATGCGGAGTGCAGGGCTTCAAGAATGCGAGAAAGGGTACAAATGTTGCTGCACAGTCAACAGCGATTGCTATCAGTGCGGTAGGTTGAATATGTATTATATTCTGGCTTTGATCTTTTATATTCTTGTGGTTGTTACTGCAATGAGATACAAATGCATTAAATTGTATATTGATAATTTTATTTGGCAGCAATGCTTTATGGTAGATGTGCTTTTAATTAAAATCTAGATATACCATTGAGTTTATGGCTAAATGAACAATAAATATTGCTAAAGTGCCTTTTTAAAGTTTCAGTATGTATAAGTTTTAAGTTGATTATTGCGCTACACAGTATCGAGGATGGATATATAGAAAGCCACTCGTACAAACATTCGCAATGCTTTGCCATTGAAAATTTGCAATTCAAGAATTAGAAGGACAAATGGAATATTTCGCGTTTGATGCGTAACACATAATTGACATACAGATATGACTGTGATAATACTTTCTATTCTATTTTGTGGGTATACCACCGTCTTATAGGTTATCATTTATTCCTCTCGTTTATGAGCGCGAGGAAGATAGCTATAAAATAGCATTCATCAATTTTGGGGCCCATCGTGGTCGATCAGGATGAAATATAGTTCAGTCAATTTTTGTCACGCTTCTGTATTGCATAAGCTAAATTTTACGTCGATGAGTTAAGCGATACCAGAAAATTCACAAATCGCGTTTCCAAATGGCGTATGCATGTGCGGATATGTTTTTTAGCTTTTCAAATAAAAAATCTAACCATTCGTTTTTTATCTGTTTTGACTTAAACAGAAATCTATAGAGATGGGTTATAAAACAGTCAGAGTAAAAGTACGAGGCCTTGGCCCTGGCCGAATGGTAAGTAATCCAGAATCTAAAAAAAATTGAACAGTCGCTTTAAGAGTTGGAATATATGAGAAAATTATTTTTAGTCTGCCATCAAGGGATTGGAAATGGGAGGACTGAACATAGTCTCGGTAACCGATGCCACGAGAGTAACATGGCATCCACTGCGCCCACGAAAAGCGAGACGGTTGTAGGAAGATTATAAAAATAATTAAATTACAGGACCCATACGAATAAAAGATCACAATATTATTGAAATAAATTTTGTTTATGAAGTCCATTACAACACCTTATGTCTCATAATAAGAGTATTAAACAACAAATTTTCGTTGGTATGTATTTCGTTGCATATATATTAAATGCCAATTTTTCTAGGGTATGCAATACCGGATAGATTTCAATACCGGTATTGATTTTCGGTATTGTCATCTAATACCGTACTAATGCCGACTTTTTAAAACGTGGGTGTCTGAGTGGTGGTTTAGAAATTACTTTTCACACAAAGAACAGCAAAGTTATAAATACACAGAGAATAATAAGAAAAAAGATTGGGTTTACCCAAATAAAATACAACAACAATAATTATAATAATTTGAATCATATCAATTCTAATTTTAAGCAATCAACATTGATAAAAGGTAACATTCATGTAAATAATGTCCTACTTTCCTCCTACTCTTTGTCTTAATACTGTGAAGGCTTAATCAGTTCTTTTTAGCATTGCCAGATAAGAAAATAATAATTAGTATTTAGTTAAACATTTTTTAAACTTTCATATTTTGTCTTTATATCCGAATATCTATAATACCTATTTGAGATAAGTCAGTCACGTTTAAATTTCTGACGGCTTGTTGAGGTTTACCAAGCGTGTGGTTGCAGTTTTAAAGTAGACAAAAATAGGAGTTTGTACAATACCGATGTTCCGATATTAGGGATGTCAATGCCGGTATTCTAATAAGCTATGTAAAGTTAGCTCCTCGATTTTGACTTTTGCATCTTTTTTTAATTTATAACGATTGTTTGTCGTTTGTTTGTGATTCAAACAAACAAAACAAAAATGAGCGTTAAGTTAGCCGCAAATTTTTGAAATTTTATCTAATTTGATTGTTTCAAACGCCAATCGATTCGGAATCGTTTGTTGGAAACAAATAATATAATTTGAACGTTTGTTTGATCGTTGTTTTTTCAAAAAATCAATAAATAAAAACTTCAATAATTTGCTGCTAACTTAACGCTCATTTTTGTTTTGTTTGTTTGATAAAAAATATGATCAAACAAACGTTTTAATTTATAAAACAATCACAAACACACGACAAACAATTGTTATAAATTAAGATGCAAAAGTCAAAATCGAGGGGCTTACTTTACATAGCTATTATAATAACGCTAAAATTCATCCGGGATCCCGGTATCACTGCCCGCTTCTTTGAGCGGACAGATGTCAGCACCATCTCTGTAGCGTGGAGCGGGTACTGAGGCCCATGTAATTATTTTTTTCAGAAAATTTCTACTCCACCATTTTTCCTTCCAGCGGAACTGAGCCATACCATCCGATTTATACGGCAATTCCAAAGGTTGATAATAAAATTAGCTTTTAATAATATGTAAAATATTTTATCAATAAAATATTCTTTTTTACACTTATATAAATATCATATAAATTCTCTAATATATTCAATAGAACTCAATGCATCGTAAAACTTCTTCCGCCCAAATTCAAATATTTCAGAGCGCCAACAGTGCAGAGCAAAATTTGTTCCAGGATTTCGATCTTCAAGGGTGGTATAGAAAATCTAGCGAACTTGGCCTCGACTAGTTACCGTCGAGACAAGAAACGTGGGTCCGTTTAGCATTGAGCGATTTCCTTCTAAGGATGAGGCCTAAGGCCGCACCCTGTTAACTTTGAATTTTAATAAAAATCAGACAATAGTTTCAAAGAATCAAAGAAAGTTTAGTAAGGAGTAGTAAATATATTTTTTGCCAAACTCAATATTTTCAATGACTTCTAACGATTCAGTTTTGTCAAAATCCAAACTTTATTGTAATATTCATAAATTCTTCACGATCTATAAAACATTTTTGTCTTCGTGTGCTTAAAGTTTCCGTAATTAACCCAAATTTAATGTTCGTAATTGCAATGATTTGCAATTATCATTAGTATCATTGAGCGTATGCCGAACGGGATTGCAAAAATGTGGTGATTTTATCAATTCATCCGCACCAGGTCTCATGCGATAAATGAATAAAAAAAGTACTCACCGATGTGTAACGTCACTATTGATCAGTTACCGAGTTTAATTACGCGCTTTGCCGTTATCGATTAGCGTCACACGATACAGAATGCATTGGTGATAAAAAAGGACCCGTTACACGTTTACTCGCTTGGGAACGGAGGACAAATACCCTGAAACTTTTACGGGATGTTTGGTTGATGTAAATCCGCTCTGGTCAATCGACCATCACCGTGACTGATTGTGAGTGCGTATGGAATTAGAAAGTTTAATTTGAAACAATGTTTCCAAAAGAAATAAATACATACTTATGATTAATATTATTGAGTGGCTGAAGAACACAACTTTCTTAGAAAACATCACTTTTGAAAAAAATATAGAACCCTTTTTTATACAAACAATACTTTTTATTATTAATTATCAGATATCGTAAACATATCTCAATATTTATAATTTAATATTAGTATTATAATACCATTAATTGTAATAAATCAAAAGAAACACTGTTATTTTTCGTTGAAATAATCTAAGATTGTTTCTTTACAGAATTATATTGAGTGCTTTTTTTTAGCCCTTTGAGCTATAGGGACGCATATATGCGTCAGCCTATGCGCCTGCGGACCACATAAGCTTGAAAGTACTCAGGCCTCTAAGGGTTAAATAAGCTGTAATGATACAATTTCTAATCGTAATATAATACTTCATGGTAACACTTTCACCTTTCAAATAAATAATACATTCGTAGTACTAAGGATATGTACAGCTATATACTTGACTAGAACAAACGTTGCTCGTTTAATAAACAAGGAACTTGATAATAGTTTTAGGATTTTTGGACCTGATGAGATAAAATGTGATTAACCAGGTTTTGGATTGGAATGCCATTCGAAAATATTCATTAGTGGAATGATAAATATATATATCTATATAGATAGATATAAATATTGGATGTGTCACAAGACTAGATGCGTGTACGATGCGCTAGCTGTTGCTGTCGGAATTGATGAAATGGAGTAAGGTATTGTGTATACCGGAGCGTAGAATCCGATTGGGGCTTTAAAACCCTTGGAGTCTCGGGAGTCCTGAATATAACACGGCCGAGCACTCGAGAGATTCGTTCCATCGAGAACTTCCCCTTTCTCGTGCAAACCCTTCAGCTGATCTGCTTAACGCTTCGTGAGTGCCTGTTGCGAGATCCAGGGAATATATTCTGAGATTCTCGTGTATATACCCGGAAGTCGCGGTCTAGCGCAGCCGACACCCGACGATACTACGCCCACGACCATCGTCCCGCTGTTCTGATGACTTCCGACCATCAAAGGACCACCGCTATCAGCCTGAAATCGAAAATGTAGTTATGTAGGTAACGTTCACAATGTAGTGATGTGATCTACCAATAAGTAATTAATATGGGTTTTGTTTTATAGGTTCTTACTGCTGCGTTTATACTGGTTGCTTCCGACAGTACGCTTAACTTTAATCTTCGTTATTTATCGACTGTCGGTAAGCATAGAAAGTATGTAAAGACATTTTTGTCGATCAGAAGTTTGTTACCTTGAAATTGTTTACTGTGTCCTATATAAATAATGTTACTTCACGTAAACATATGTATGTCAACGTAAGAGCACAAGCTTGCTAATAGCACTCCGCTGTTAGTTTTATAAGTCATATATAAGCCGTTTGAATTGCCTATTCTTATTCGTACGACCGATTGGAAAATGCGATTCGTAAATGCTTCATTATGGTTTCACAAACCGGGTCAAAACTTGGGTTAACAAACACAGAATCGTGGCAAAGAGTAACTAAGCTCTAATACTCCGACCTAATTCTAACGGAAACTTTTAAGGAATGGTTAAGGTACAGCACATGTGCGTAGATAAGATGAAAAGTAATCATCGTTAGCTATGTATAACGATACGATATGATTCGTTGAACCATTTTTAACAATTCGTCGAATAAAATGATGCTTACCCAGCACGAGTCGCGTCCGCCTGATTCGTACCCTGCACACATCTGAAACGCTCCTACTCGGGTTTTCTTCCCCTGGCTTTCGTACCATTCTTTGCAAACTTCGTTTTCCACAACTCGAACGTCGACTTTTTGCAAAATGTCTGCTCGCTTATCTGAAATAAACACAATAATCAAATCAAAATTAAATCCATCCCTTGTCAGCATGGTGTAAGCATTATTCTCAGGACATGTTCGATATTACGATCAAACGGGAATACGATTTCGATGGTCAACGGACGATCGATGATCGGATGTAAGTGGGAAGCTGAAATGTTCCAGTTCACTTACTTCGCGATCTGTCCTCTCCGAGCCAACCCCATCCCGCTGCAACGGCGTTGGTACCCCCGAAGGCGCTGTAACCCGGATCACCGTGTGCGGTTGGCAAACAGGCTGGCTGTACGCTCTCCGACCAGGATATTGGCACGGCCAATTCCAGAATCGCAATGTCATCGGCGTATTGTCCGCACTTGTGTCCCGGATGTACGTTAACCCTTACAACACTCTCGACTATTGAAGCCGGTATCTCGGGTCCTTTCAAATTATGCTCGCCCAGGCTCACTCGAAGTTGACGAGCTGGTATCGATGACGTTCCACTTCAGGATTGATAATTAACGAATGAAAGAAGAAAAGCATCAATTTATCATGCGCTGCAGAAATTAATAGGCACGATGTCCTTTTCATTACAACTTTAAACATTCGTCTATCGATATATGGACTATGTTTGCAACTTGTCCTTTATAGTCCTTGTCCATGCTTTTTGAGAAGCTTGCTTGATCATGTGTTTTTTTGGAGGCATCGATCGATTTCATTTCCTCATCGCCTATGTTTATTATCAGTATTAGTTTGTGTTTATAGATGAAATTTGAAAATCTCGATGCACGTTAACCAAATCTGAAAGTTTTATTTCTGGCTCGAATTTCTTTAGCCGTTTCATACAATCTTTGTGATAATATGTTATCGAGGAACATGACATTGATCGATTAGACGGATTTCAAGTAACTTGTTAAATACGATTTTATGACGATTTTATAAAAAAAGTAAAACGTTCGATGAAGATTCTTTTTCTGAAATATTTATGTTAGTCAGATATCACAATCGCCCACACCAAGAATCTTTTAATACAAACTCTAAAATCCCTTTATAAGTAATTATGTTTTCCCGCCTACTTATTAATGGTCTGTCTCAAAAATAAAGAAATTTAAATCTGCTGATTCGTGCAACAAAAAACGGATAAAGAAGGAGTGTAATGTGAACAAGTTGCAAACGATACATCTCCATCATTCATCGACTGTCATGTTAATCGTCTCCATCATTTTCTTCACGTAACTGGATGCAAAATGATGAATTTCATTCGGCATTGTTCAAGCTATATCACGCGCTGTAAGCTTCGCTTAGGACAAATGATTCGTGTGTGCTTAACGACAGCACGGATAAACAAAGGATCTTTCAAAGCGAACGATAGTCGACCCCTATATATTTCCTCATCCCTTGTCATTAACTTGTACTCCAATTATGACATCCCTGCAATCTCGCGTTTGTGCCAAAAAACGTAAGCCACGTAGTTCTACGAGAATATCGATGGTCAAACCACCGGCATACCCAACGAAAAAGTTTGCGCAAAAAAAGAAAATGGAAAAATGCCCATCGTCGCAAACGTTGTGGAATTTAATCCACGAACGAGAAAAAAAGGGTGACAAGGTAAAAGCTGCGAATAATAATGGTCGAGCGAGCATTCCGGTAAAAGTTGGCAGAATGACGAGGAAGAGGAGTGGATTTCCGGCCGTTCTATTCGCCTGTGTATGTGTATTGCGTGTGCGGAAGTGTATATGTGCGCCAAGCTTGTTCGAACTTGGTCACGACGCATTTTGTGGTAGTCGCTGCTAGCAATTACCGGGTTGTATCGTAACGTGGAGAGCGCACGCAATCACAGTTTACGGAACGGCCAAACCGTCACTGCCGATGGTACGAGGTGGTGAAGTGGGATAGAGATAAAAAGAGAGAGAGAGAGATAGAGAGAAAAGATAATCGTTGAAACTTTGCACTTTTTGGCACACCCCAGCGGGAACATGGTATGTATCAGCGCGTTTTGTCGTTTCACTATGCGGTTGGAGGGTGGTAAATAAGTGACGGTGAGAAATGGACTACAGAAAACGGAGGTCTGACCCACGTCCGCGCCCTATACCGTGTTCAATCGGGGGATTTCCCACCTGCGAGAAATGCCCCGTTAATGAGGGTCCCGTGTGAAAATCCTACTGCGCATGTGTGTATGCGTGTATAATGAACGTTGTGGAATATGAAGTTCAGCAGGAAACTAGCGATTAAATTCGTTCATCTCGTAGATGAGTCCCGAGCGTTTCGACGGGCTTACCGACGGCAAGAAAGACAGTGAATATTAGTTGAGTGCGGAACGAAGCGGAGAGAGACGAAAGGAAAGAGGGAACACCAAGATTGAAAATTTTATTCGCCGAATACGAATCGAGAAATGATTTGCGGATGATCGAGTCGGCGATTTGTCGAGTAGGGGATGAAAGTTATAACGAATTCTTCTTTTTTTTTTAATATAATAGTATGAAAATCGTCCGGGATTATTTCGAGAGAGGTTATAATTTTTATACAAATTGGGGTGCATTAACCAACGGCTAAGGGTACATTTGTACCGCGGTCAATTATCGCGCTACACGACACTGGGATAGATTGATGAGATGGATGTATATGAGAACAGCCCTTCGCTCATAATTTTCATCGTTATTATACTTGGCTCGCGATATGAAATTTTCTTCTTGCACGATACCGCGTTACGCTGTTTCGACGATAATGAAGATAAACTCATTAATCTCATTATTCGTAACGAAATTATCGTGGCAAGTACGCGCGTCCTTCGTGAAATGTAAGCGACGAAGGAGCGGAATACGAGAGGTAGGTGACTGTGGGTGGTTGTCCGGAGTCATGTTATGCAACTAAGAAAACGAAACGATCATTATCGAGCGACGGCTTAACGGTATTCGGGGGTTGAATTCACACTAGTCTCGAAATATCGTTTAAACGAATTTGCGTTCGTTTACCTACAGTGGAATTGAACTGCGGAACGTAAAATAAAAAAAAGTCACACATTTTTTAATCTCGCTACGCGCGAGCTATCATAAAACTATCGAAATTTTAAGGAAATTAAAATTTATAATCGCACTTGGAAAAAATGCATGAAATATAAAAATAGTATTAGGCGTCTCTTAGTCCAGCATGCGTTACATTATCGTATTTAATGATATCCATGGAAACGAGAACAAAAT